>BDDC01000002.1:283815-301414 GCA_001662425.1 Chlamydomonas sphaeroides
TGCGGCGCCGCTGGGCCCCGACGTGGCGGCGGCATCGCCGGCGCATGTCCGGGATCGGCCAAAGCCCCACCGACCGGTGTTGACGCCGGCGCCCTGCAAGGCGGCGGCGCCGCCGACGGTGTCGCTGCGCCAGTCGACAAGTGCGCCGATGGCGCCACCAGCACCGGCGTCGTCGGCGCCGCCAGCTTCGCTCAGGGGATACACACCGCTGAGCGCTCCCCACAGCGCCGCCGGCTGCAGCGCGCCGCCCATGCGCCGCCCGGCGCCGCCGCCATCTTCCGCCGCGCCACCGCCGTCGGCCGTTGCGGTCCTCCGGAGCTGTGCGTCGGGGCCACCGGCGTTCGCCACCACCGGCCGGACGTGCGGCAGAACCGCCCCCGGCACTCCGGCGAGCATGGGCGCGCCGCACGGCGTCGTGGCCTCTGTCCATGAGCCCGACTCGGGCACGCCCCCGCTTTCCATGTGGCGCAATCGCCATGGCGCGGCGCCGGAGGCCATGCTGACGAGGGCGCCCGAGGCGGTTGGGCACGTGCACATGAGGCCCCAGCCCGTGGCCGTGAGCGCGGCGGCAGAGGGCTCCATCGTGAAACTGCTGACGGCGCCGCCAGAGGTACCAGCCGCGCCGGCGGCGGCGAGTGGCGGCGTCCGAAAGGCCTGGATGTCGACTATAAGCGGCCTGTTGCCCTGGGCAGCGGTGGCGGCGGTTCCTCCGGCGGCCGGCGGCGCCGCCAGCTTGAGCATGCGGCGAGCCGCACGGCCTGCCGCTGCCGCCGCGGCGGCGGCCGCACTGTCGGCGGTCTCTTCAGTGGCGGCCGCTGGCGGCGACAGGCACAGCGCCGCCGCCGCAAGCTTGGCGTCGGCGCTTGTCGACGCAGCGGCAGCGGCTGCGGCAGCCATCTGCTGGGCCAGCGGAGTTGCAGCGGCGGCGGCGGCGGCAATGGCGCCACACTGTGGCGGTGCCGTCGCCGCCACCACAGCTCCGCCGGCGCCCGAGGGACCGCACCCGTCACGCGCTGGCTCCCCTGCCGCGGCCCAGGCCTCTGTCGCAGCTCCCGTGCCCAACTGGGAGCCGAGAAAGCGCTCGGCCTCGGCCCCCGCCGCCGCGGCTGTCGGCGTGGTGTTGTCGACGCCGTCGTCGCCGGGTCCTGCGAGTATCCGCTGGCATGTGGGCGGCGTTGACTGCGACGGTGTTGCCATGGCGCCCGGGTCTGGGTCGGAGGTAGACTGCGCCGCGGCCTCCGTTTCATGCTTGGATGATGGCGGCTGCGGCTGCTGCTGCTGCTGCGGCAGCACCTGCTGGCAGGCCCGCCGTGGGAGGCCGCCGCCGCCGCCGCTGATGCCGCCGCCGCCATCGGGCGCCGCCGCCCAGCCATTGGCCATGGCGCTGCCGGACAGGTGGCGGGGTACGTCCCAAAAGTACGGCAGCTCCAGCAGCTGTTGGGCCGTGGGCCGGTCGGCGGGGTCGGGATGGAGGCAGGCGGTGATCTGCGGGCAGGTACGGGCATCCGTACCGGCAGGTCACGGCATCCGTACCGGAGGGCTAGAGTGACCACTGTTCTGGTAGCAAGTAAAGCAGGTGGCTACCGGTGCAACGACGTATGCGCGTATGCCACGCACGGCCGATCCTGCCATGCCCATACGGCGTCAATCGGGGAGCCCAGCATGGGGCGGGGCGCAGCATGCAACGTGGCATGATGGCAAACACCGCGGGGGGTGGCATGATGGCAAACACCGCGGGGGGTGGCATGATGGCAAACACCGCGCGGGGCGGCAGTTAAGCTTTCGGCATTGTAGTTGGCACCGGTATGGTGGCAGCAAGTTGCAAGCCCGGAGGTTGGCCGCAGGATTGACGCAGGTGCGTGGGCTTCTTCGCAGTGTAGTGCTAATGAGAATGCACGAGGCGTTGTGTTGTGGTCTCTTCACGGTGCGACCTCCAGCGCACCCACCAGCTGCAGCAGCCTCGGCTCCACGCCCGGCAGCCGCTGCCGCAGGCTGCGCCCCGGCGGCGGGTCCGGCAGCAGCTGCTGCCGCAGCGGGGCGTGGGCCGCGGCGCACTCGGCCAGGGCGGCGGGCAGCGGGCCGAAGCAGCGCTGGATGCGCCACAGCTGGTCGGCGGACGAGTCGCCTGCGGGGAGGGTGGGGCGCGGCAGGATCCAACATGGGGGCGGCGTGAGCGAACAGCGATTGGGGCAGGCCGCATGCCAGAGTCTAGTCCGTGATACTGTACGGTGATTCGGTACTGCTGCATGGTCCTGTGTTGTGTGGGCTGTGTGCAGTTTACGCCATGCGCCGGGACGTGTTGTATGTGACTAGCACCCGCCGCACCCGGGAACAGCGGAGTGCCGGTTGCCATCTCGGCCAGGGTGCAGCCGATGCTCCACACCTGCTCACACCGGGGGACGGAGGGGCGCTTTGGCACACAACAAAGCAGGTTTCAAGGCCTGTACGCGGCGCGTCGTGTGGGCTTGCGCTGCCGCTATGGCCAGGGGCGGACCTCGGGGGTCTCGGGACGCCGTAAGGGGACCCCGGTGCCGGCGGCGCCGCGGACTGCTCCGTGCACTGTCTGGGGCCTGAACGGGATGCTGCGACCGTTGCCATGCGTGACCGGGGGCCTGTGAGGATAACCCCAACCGCCAACTGCCCCAACCGCCGCAACTGCCCCAACTGCCAGGTGTGCTGTCACTTACGTCAGAGCTGGGGCCGTAGCGCGACCCGACCAGGATCTCTGCGCCGGGTGGGGGAGTGGGGCGCGAGAGAGGGTGCAGTGCAGGGTGGGGGGTTGCGGGAGCTCGAGCAGGAGCGCGCGCCGCACGACCCCGGGTGCAGGGGACCACCGGCGCATGGCTCTACACACGGCTAAACACCCCTGCCGCCCCTCACGGCGGCCTGCCCACCCCAACAAAGGGCGGGCGCGCACCGGGCGGCTGCTGCAGTTGGTGGCGCGGGTGGGCCTGCCCCCGTCCACCTCGGGACGGCCGAGGCGTACCAGATGGCGCGCTGCAGCGCTAAGATTATGTTCATTATCGTATCTATAAAGTCATATAAACCTTGATGTCTACCAAGTCTACGTTCATGTTGAAGATACAGACAAACACAAGAGCAATGACGCGTGGCATGTGCCATGGCTCGAATACCTACGCACCCGGCGCGCGGTACCAGCGCGCTGCGCAATAGGACGTGGCGCATTGCATAATCACATCTTGCTGCATATACACACATCTTTCATAGCACTAACTGTCATAAAACATTTTACAAACGTACGATACATTACACCCACCCGGCGCGCGGTACCAGCGCGTGGCGCAGTACGACGTGGCGCGCTGCACCTCCCGAGGGCCGCAGGCCTGGGGGCGGCGGCGGAGGCCGGGGTGCAGGCGCACGAGGGGCTGTCATCGCCGAAGCGACTGGTCGCCAGCAACACAGGCTGTACAGCACATTGTGCTCAGGTGTGGGCGGCAGACCTGCGTGCGTGTGCGGCAAGATGGTGGCAAGATTGGCGCAAGGCCCGCCCTCGCGCGCGGTGGGGTCGGGTCAGATGGCAGATGGGAGGGCCGCTGGGGTGCTGGGCCACAGGGACGGAGGGGGTGCAGGGGTGGAGGGGGTGCAGGGGTGCAGGGGTGCAGGGCCAAAGGGACGGAGGGGGTGCAGGGGTGCAGGGCCACAGGGACGGACGGGGTGCAGGGGTGCAGGGCCACAGGGACGGAGGGGGTGCAGGGGTGCAGGGGTGCAGGGGTGCGGGCCGGTGCGGGTGCGGGCCGGTGCGGGTGCGGGCCGGTGCGGGTGCGGGCCGGTGCGGGTGCGGGCCGGTGCGGGTGCGGGCCGGCCCGGGCCGCGTGGCAGGGAGGGGCCAAGCAAGGCGCTCGGGGGAGCCCGGATGGCGTTGCTCCCTTTTGGGGCCAAAGCTGATCCGGGGTCAGGGCGGCGTGGGCGGAGAGGCGCGCGTGGGTACAGCAGTTTCGCCAGATGTCGCCCCGGCCCGGCCCGGCCCGGCGCATTTGTGCCCACCCCGTCCTTTTTCGAGATTTCGTTTCATATGCACCCCGGCGCCCCACCAACCCGCCCACTCAACCTATTCTGCCCGGCCCGGCCCAGCTCCGGCGCCTCAGGCCCCCAGCCACGCGTGCTCACCGTGGGCCGGGCAAACCCAAAGTCGCATAGCACGGCCTGGGGCGGCTCGGCGCCAAACTCCACCGCTGCGCGTTTGCCGCCGCCGCCGCCAAACGGCTCGCCGCCGCCGCCCGGCAGGCGCAGCAGGACGTTGGCGGGCTTGATGTCGCGGTGCATGATCTGCCCCGCGGAGGGCAGTGGCGGCACACCAACAGCATAGCAGTGCGACGAGCTCTTGTCATCAGGCACCGTACGTATCACGGGGCTCCGCGCATGGTGATGCCTAGCGCGAGCCGCGTTTGCTAATCCACCACGGCCGCCTTTGCTTGTGTGCGCCGGTGCTCGCAGTGCCCTGTGCGATGCGTGCCCTGCCCAGTGGCGTACGTGCGACGTACAGTGTGCTTGCCCGTGCCCTCACAATCGAAGCCACAGCCGCAGGCACACAGACGCAGACACAAACACCTGCGCCGTACAATGTCGCACAAACATGTTTGCCGTACGGGTGTCGTACGCGCGGTCGCACCTTGCGGCTGTGCAGGTAGGCCAGCCCGCGCAGCAGCTGCCAGGCGATCAGCTTGGTGGCCGCGGGCGGCAGGCCGCGGGGGTGCCGCTCCAGCGTGGCGTGCACGCTGGGCCCCACGTACTCAAACACCTGCACGCAGCACGCGGGTGCAACGATCCCGGTGCTGTGCCGTACGCATGCGGGGGCGCATTGCCGCGCGTACGGGGTCACGGATGGGCTGCCGTACACCGCCCTTCCTGCCGTACCAGGTAGACGCGGCTGGACTTCGACTTGAACGCGCTCTGCAGCTGGACCTGGTGATGTGGGTCAGGGGCGGCATCGGTTGGCACAACCGGCCGCATCAGCAGGCGTGTTGAGTGCCTTATAATGATAAACTAGAACGAAATCAAAGAAGATGATGGGCCTGGCGGTACTGAATCGGTTGCCCGTTGAGGGCCGGGGGCGCGGTCTTGCGGCGCGTCGCGTGGCCATCGAAACCCTGAAAGAGGGGCTCATTAGCGCCCCAGCGCCGCGCCCCCAGCAACCGCTCGAGCAGCCCCACAGGGCACGCCGCCGTGCTACCACGAGCGAACACCACAACATTATGTGTACGTGTGTGAATTCGGGCGAGAGCATAACTGGGCAGGACGACGAGGTCGGATTGCCCGAACCGAGGGGCACTGTCGTACAGTGCGGGTACGCAACGGGGGCGTGCGTGCCCCGGGATGCCCTGTTCCCGTAAATCACCCGAGGTCGGCACGCGCCGGATGCGAGCGCAATCCCATGACACGATTGACTCTAGATGACGTGGCATCACGGCCGCAGGAGCTGAGGGCAGGTGTGTCAGCATGGACATACGTATGCGATTACAAATGCATCAATAAGAACCGACATACGTATGCAGTGGCAAACGGCGGCTCACGATGTTGGGGTGGTCCAGTGTTGTCAGCACCTTGGCCTCGCGCACCGCCAGCCGCATGATCGCCTTCTCCTCGTGGGCCTGAGGGGAATCGGGCGGGTTAAGTAAGGGAAATGGCGTACGGGGTACACCGGCGCAGTCGCTCGCTAGCGCGTGTGGGCGTTGCGGGGCCGTTAGAGGGGCGGGCGGGGTGAGGGGCAGGGGTGGGGCCAGGGGGCGTGGGGCGTGAAGGCCACATCATACCACCACGAACTATACATCCCACCTGCTTGGAGCCCTTGGCAGCTTGCTGCCTCGGCTTGCGGCTATGCATATTCATGTGTGTATGGGCATATGCATGTGTATGTGCAGAATGTGGACCAGCGGTACCTAACGCGGGAAGGTCCCAGTACGTACATGTAGCACATACACGGAAATCAGCACATACAGCACAGCCCACCTGCTTGAAACCCTTGACAGCCACGACGCGGCCGCTCTCGCGCTCGCGGCAAAGCCATACCTGGCCTGCAAGCCGAAGGTAACATGTGGCGCGTGTTGGACGTAACTGAAGTTGCCTCTCAAACGCGAAAGTGGGTTGCTGGCATGGGCACATACGCAGCTAGAACGATAGTGCGCATTGGCAAGGCCCAGCCCTTCATTCGTTCGTTCCCGCCACGCAGTCGCTCGATCGTCTCGCTGGTTATATGCGGACGCAGGGGCGGGCCGCACCGTAGGCTCCTTCGCCCTGCGGGGCAGCGTGGGGCCAGGCGCGTTTGTGTCAGCCAGGTTCAGCCGCAGCAGCAGGCGTCATCCAGGGCCAACGAACAGCAGGTGCTAGGTGGGACCGTTGGAGGGACGGCTGGACCAGCAGACCCTGACCACGCACTCGGCAATATCAAGTCCAGCATAACCCGCAACAGGCATTTGCGCTTACCAGCGTGTCCAGATACTCGTAGCCCTGCATGCGTGGCGGGCAGAAGGATGCGACGGGCAGCAGGCGGTGCATTTTGGTTACGAACATCGTCCATTTATTTAGTTGCTTTACACGATGCGGGTCCTAGTTGGGTTTATATGCATGATACAAGCAGCTGTATGGATCTGTGCCGCTTGTGCAGCACGCGTACGTGCACACAGAGGCGCGAAACGCGACGATGGCAACGTTTCATGAGTCGGCGATGCCGAGAAGTCAGCAGTCCTCGACAAGGACGCTGACGAGATATCTGGTTCGCTAGGCGAGTGCAATTGAACGTTTGTGGGCTTGGCGCGCGCACATCCCTTCGTCGCACCTGCATACATGCGCCTCTGCGTACGCGAGTACGCGCCAGGTGCTCGTCACTAATGGTACCGCGTGCTCAAGGATGGTGCAAAAAACTGCAGCGGGGAGCTCATAAATATGTGCGCCGGTGGCTAAGTGAATGAGACGCAAGCAGCTATACACAGCAGACGCAGCATAGAAGGCCACCATCGACAATTAAGAGTTTTAGACGTGTGTGCGGAAGGGGCACCTGGCATCCATTAGTTGGTCGGCACCGACGTACGCCGCGAGGCATGCCACGGCATGCCGCATACGCATGACGCAAACCTCCACAATGCTTAGGTTGAAGAAGGACTAGCACGCTAGCTGTGCCGAGGCTCATCACCTCGGCACTCGCTCGCACCGCGACGCGGCGCCGGCGTCAACGCATGCGTTTCGGTCTTCCTTTCGGTCGTCCGCATGGAAGTCGAGGCTCATCTTGTAGTGCGCACGCCTGTGCCTTGATCGGCTTCTCAAGTTGTATGTGCGGCAATTTGGCAGGGGCATCCAGGTACGGAAGGGTACGGAATAGCAGGTACACACGCCGCCGAGCGACACCGCCGCCCATGGCAAGCTCTTGCAAGCCAAGCCTGCACGTGCAAAAACAACTGCCAATCAACAAGAAAGGGGAAAACGAGATCGTTCGAGGTTCAAATAAGATATGTATGTGTCCAGGCGCCTGTGGTCTGCTGCGGCGTTGTGGGCGTAGCCCACACCGCCGACCCTCGGGAGTACAAGGGTAGGGTACGTGCCTGCCGAACATAACACTACTTGGTGGCGTGGTTCGGCCAAGCTGCGGTATTAATTACAATACTACTGCAGCCCTGGCTTCAAGGGCCGGGCGCCATCGTTCGTTAATGCTCTCTTCGCAAGCTGCTGGGACGCCCTTTCCTTCGGAGCTCGGCGTCCCTCTGGCATCTCAGCAGGTATGCGCGCGCTATGCGCGTATTGCGTGACAGGCTCTCTCCTGTTACAGGCGTGTGGGGCGCTGGATGCCAGGTTGCCAACTACTAGGTAGGATTGCAGGTACAGGTTATTGGTATTGACTCCGTTCGTTCTTTCTTTACTACTAGCGGGGCCCATTATTCCGTCCATGCCTTCTTCCCATAGCTACGTAGATAGATGATGGATGGTTGAACTGCATGATGGTACGGTACTCGAGAGCCAGGGCTCCGCACCGTACTAAACAGGGCGCTGCCCTCCACCGTCAATGGGCCAGACCCTACCTCTGAGCTGCTGGCGAGCGAGTGGCGTGCGCGCATCCCACTGCTGGCTGTGGTGATGAGTGGCCTGAGGCACTGTAAGCTGTATGCTTGGCGGGGGCACTCCGTGGCCGACATCTGCGGACAGCAATTTTGTTTCTTATGGGCACAAGCAGCTTGCGGAACGAACAGACAGGCCTTGTGCGGGCCGGGGCTCCAAGGCAGGCGCCTGCGCCGTGGGCTGTCATCAATGCAATGAGCCGCCACTGGCGTGCGTGTATTTGCGGGTGGGCTTTGTGGCGGTGTGCTTGGTTGAGGTTGCGAAAGGATATCACTCGAAGACCAGGTCCCTGTTTAACGGCGACCTGGGAACGGCGGCTGAGCGGGCAGCTGGGCTGCTCAGGAGCAGGAAGAAGGCCTGGGCCGCCGCCGGCTAGGTGGCGCAGCCTTATAGAAATAGAAATAGATGTACGGCGAGCTTGACTCACCGTGATTTAAGGGGGCAGGGCGATCAGGAGGGCCGAAGCCCCCTACGCGCCCTGTCCCCCGGGGCGCAGCCTTCCTGTTGCTTCTGTTGCTGCGGTCCACCTTCGTCACGTGTGGATGCATGCATCGCCTTACTGCGAGTCGGGCTGATCTTGGGAGGGGGAGGGGACGGACGGCGGAGGGCTGGCGCAGGTAGGGCTCAGCAGCAGACGAGGGTTACGTAACGTCTCGCGGGCAGGAGGAGGTCGGTCCCGCTGCTCGGGGGTTGCTCAGCTGCCGTCGCGGTCAGGAGGAAGGAAGGAATCCGCATTACACCGCCCCTCGGGCTTCAGGGGAGTACACCTGCAGGTACGCACGGCGCTCGATTCGAAGGCAAGGCCCAGGTCTCGGCGACGATCAGGTACGTAGCCAGTGCTCTGGGGCAGGGGCTCTGGAGCAGCCCCTGCTCTGGGGATCGTCAGGGCCGAAGACGCAGTTTGTCACAGCGGTCAAGAAGTCGAGACCGGCTGTTGGCCTTGGACAGCTACCACGTATGTACGACTATTGCAGCTAGCTGCTGCATTAGCCGTGATCGGGCCCGGGGAAAGCGGCTGGCACCGGGAGGCGGAGGGGTCGCCGGGGTTGGAGGAGAGGTTGGGAGAGGACGACGGCTTGCTTGGGAGAACTTGCTGGGGAGGGGATAAAAATGGACAACGAAGCCAGGGGATGGAAGGGGGAGAGGGGCCGATCACGGGGCCGGCGCACAGGCTGCGTGCGCGCGCGCGCGGCCTTTCTGATCTGATCGCCGGTAGGGGCCGCGCGGCCCCTACAGGCGATCAGAGCGCCTTGGCGATCGGGGGGTCCTCTTGCTGCTGCTGATGCAGCAATTCGACCGTGGCTGCTGATGCAGCAGCAGGGGCTTGCGGAGGGGAGCTGTTGGTGGAAGAGACACGCTTGAAAGCGGAAGGACCGTACGCTGGAGTCTCCAGACGTACGCAGATGTCCCAGTCGACGTCGTCCAGCTAACACAGCACGAAGGGCTTTGCTCAGTACGAGGTAGTCGCCATAGCTCAACACCAGTAGCGCGTTAATGCTCTCGACTTGTCGTGTTCTGCCGGAATGGCACGGCACCCGGCAGCCTTCCTGTCGGGTCCCCGCATGCCAGTAGCTAGTGTGACCAACGTCCTCCATGCATGCCAACCGGATGGAAATGTCGGGTGCGTGCGCAGGATTACAGCAGGTACAGGCTCTTGACATCGTCTGTTTTTAACCAACCAACCAATGGGACATACGGCCCTGGGCCGCTTTGTCAATTAAAGTCAACCGCACAGAAACGGGCCTCGGGGCCCTGCAACACGCACACCCTAACATGTCTAACACCACAGCAGTGTTGGCCGCCTGGCGTCTCGCCCAACGTCTTGCTGACTGTGTGATGAACGAATCACTCACGCAGATCCTGGGCTGCAAAGCCCCGCACTTCATATGCGTGGCGGCACGCGTAGCTCTAGCTGCACCGTTGGCCCAGCTAGTACTAGCTACTGGTCACCCGCCGATACCACTTCTTGAGTCCGCCGGCCTACGCCGGGCCTATGTACGTCAGACGGGCGTTCCGTAGCTAGCCCCGTCCTTACAGACATGCAGAAACCGGCCACATAATGAAGAGCCCGGCGTTCAACACAACACGTCGTGACGTATGCTTGTGCAGCGCCACGAGGGCCAGCCAGGAGGCTCCAGGGGCCCGTCTCGCGTTACGCAAGACGACCTGATGAATCCGCCAAGCGACACCCTGCTGCTGGCTCCGCAGTCCGCACCGAGCTAGCCAGATGCCCGTCGGCCCGTGTCGGCCCTGCCTGCCTACCTGCCATGCGTGCGCAGCAACCTGGCAAGTAAACGCTACAAGCCAGATTCTGCAGCCAGGTGCTACCGGCGGTATGGCCTGCTGCCTTCTTCAGCGGCGGTGGCGGCAGGTGCGCGCGGCCGCCGCAATGGCGCTATCTGGCTCCCTGACTGCCTGCCGATGGATGGATTGATGCTAGCTGCAGCATGCAGCCCCGGTCACGGCGGCAGCGGAGCCAGACCAGAAAGAAGAAAAGAAAAGAAAAGATTACCCTGGGGCTGGGCCGCCTAGGGTGGGTTAAGGGGACCAGAAAGCAAGAGAAAAGAAAGGGACGTGCCGTGCAGCCAGGGGGCTGCTGTTGCGATTGCCTGCTGGAAAGCACGCGATGGCCACCTGCGTGCTGTTGCGAGTGCCTGCTGGAAAGCACGCGAGGGGCTGCTCGCTGACGGCTGCATGCATGCTGCACGCAGCCCCACTGCCCAGCAGCCGCGCGCAGTGGCCGC
The DNA here is from genome assembly GCA_001662425.1 of Chlamydomonas sphaeroides. Classification (NCBI taxonomy): domain Eukaryota; kingdom Viridiplantae; phylum Chlorophyta; class Chlorophyceae; order Chlamydomonadales; family Chlamydomonadaceae; genus Chlamydomonas; species Chlamydomonas sphaeroides. Next base: position 294,624 of record BDDC01000002.1, read on the forward strand.
GGAGCCCGACCATGCATATCGTGCTGCTGACAGCTCGCAGAGCTTCGTTGAGGCACGTGATGATGAGGTGCCGGTCAGCGAGGGCCAGCAGCAGCCACCGAACGAACCTCGGATGGCCGGTATGTAGTCGCCGGGGTGTGCGCTGAGCCGCCAATGCGCGGCCTGCTGAGCTGCTGTTGCGCTGCGGTGCAGGTGGAGCTTGCGCTGCCTATCTAGGGCACGCACTAACACGCACCGGCTGGGGCGAGGTGGGCCTCCGAGCAGACAGTGGTGGGTCGTCCCTCGAGGTCATAACTTACCAACGGGGTGCCAAGCATGCCTGCGTTACAGCAGCAGCAGCCTGGCGGGAAGGTAGCCCAGCAGCGGTTGCTGGGGTAGGCAGGGGACCGCTCATCAGCACTATCAGCGGCAGCACTCGAGCGCAACAGCAGACTCTCCCCCTGCCCCCTCTGTTGCATAGAGCCCCAAGTTCCGTTGGGACGGCAGTGAGAACTGCCGATTGGGAGCCAGAAGCTCAGGCCGCGGTGTCGTACAGCGACACCTTATCCCAACCGGCGGGGCTCCAGATAAGCCCTGCCGATGACAAAGAACGTCACGACGCACTCAGATGTGCGCCCCGTCAGATTGGATGCGGAGATGCCCCCGTGCGTGGGCCAAGCGGATGACCCAGAGGTCGGTCAGGCTCAAGCAGTGAGCCGACATACAGCGCAGAGGGCAGCATGATACAACACCCTCCTGGATTTCCCTGCTGCTGCCACCTTGCCTGAGCACTGCTTCGTCAGGGGAGCGTGGAGATTCACTTGAGAGCCGCTGGCAGCAGCTGTGAAGATAGGTCTTGCGGCTGCTGGCGGCCGGATGCCCGCCCGTGCATACATACATACTGCACACACATGCCGGAGGGATGACACCTACCCTACCGTACGTCGAGTTCCCGCCCGGTGACCGGGTCCACCCATTTTGGCAGGCCCACCAGGCGCTGCTTGCGTGGCCCAGTCAGCTGACGCGCACGTTCCTGACCAGGACAGCACAGCAGAAGGTGTGGCGGTACAGTATGCGCGGCGCTGCCAGCCAGCCATGGCTGCTGCGACGACGTTGCAGGGCCCGGGCAGCCGCGGACACTCGTCCTGAGCTTGACCAGGTATGTGGGTTGCTTTGGGGTCGCCACGTCATTGGCACGCACGCGGCAGCGGCCTGTCGGGCAAGGTTGAATAATGTCACTGTCGCAGGCAGGCAGCAGGCTGATTGAACGCGCTGGAACGAGTCCTATCACGGCATCGGACTGTCTCAATAATATCTCTACGTGGCGTTATGTATTGTCGTCGCAAGATGGCGTCATGGGCTGAATGGAGCTTACGGAGCATTTACGACTTCGCGCAAGTTCCACATGGTTCCGCAGGCGAAGCGCACTCGGCACACCGCATGCGCGCGATGGAAGCCTGTCAACGTTGAAGACAACTCAAATCTCTTATAATTGCCTTTCAAAGCCATGCTGCAACGCTGCTGCACCGCGAGTCCGCCACAGAAACTTCGGCAACTACCAGCGCACAGCCCTTCTGCCATAATCAGACGCAACAACATTTACACGACTGCTGATGTATGTGTACGTTGCTATCTTTCATGTGGACAAGCGAGACTGTCGGCGGTTGGCACTTGTACTGCAGTGCGCTGCGAAGATTGACTTTCTCTGCGCTATGCATACAAGGAGTTCTCGGCTTATTGAGTCCTTGGATAGAGGTTTGTGCATATGAAATCATATGACCAGTTGCGGACTTGCTATTGCCCCCTCGGTCCCGGTGAAATATGCATTGCTGGTGTACTTCCTGTGAGTTGTCACAATGTCAAGACACGTATCGTCGGGCATGAGGGTTTCTGCTGACGCCTGTCGGACATCGGTCTGACGTTCCTGAGGCACATCCATTGATGTTTCCAAGCGCCAACACAAATGATGTTATGATAATGACTAGCAGGAATGATCAGTGGTCAAAAACAACGAATGGTATTGAAAGGGACCAGTCACGAGTTGCTCAGCGCCTGCACGGCGCTCGCGCTGGACGCGCCAACTGGGTAGGAGAGTTATGTTGATGGCCCTCTCACGTGTACGCGTGAAGCATGCGTGGGGCTGCGCCTTGCGCAAGCTAACCTCAGCTGACTGACGATGCGATTGCGCTGCAGGAAACTCTGCTGGGCTACAACGGCAGCAGTAACACTATGGGTAAGCTCAGGGAAGAAGCTCGCGCCTAAATGGATGTCCGCGATTCCGTGTGCGCTGCGCCGTGCAGGGCGAACTTCATGACCAGGACTGGGCTCCAACTGGAACCCCAGCGGCAGTCTCGGTGGTTGAGCTGGACGTGCCGGCGGCAACGCGCTCCCTCGGCAGAATCGTATCGCCGCCGGTCGCCTCGAGCCTGCTCGCGAGTATCCAGCAGCAGCTCGACGATGGGGTGCCGGAGGTGCGTCTCGCTCGCTTTCGCGCGTCACAGCGAGCGACGGGCTTCGCAAACCCTCGCAAACAGGCGTGCAAAAGACGCGTTACCCATTGCTGCACCCCGCTGCTGCCACCCCGCCACAGCCCGCGGCGCGGAGCCTCGTGCGCATCCCCGACCGCCCCCTGCCACCACTGCGGCAACCTGCCTCTCCACCGCCTCCGCCGTGCCAGACGCAGCCCTCCGCCATCCCGCGCAAGCCCAGGCCATACGCAGCCGCCCTCAAAGGCGAGCCGTCCGAGGCGGGGCCGCAGCCGGACGCCAGCGCTGCCGGTGGCGCCCGGGGCGACGAGAGCCCGGGCCTGCCCTGGCGCTTCACCTCTGACGTGAGCCTCAGCCTGTCGGACCGTGAGATCGACGCGCTGCAGATGTACGGCGAGAGCGTACGGCACCACATCTTCATTGCCGATGCGATGGGGCTGAGCACATCCCTCGACGGCGACGAGCTGCGGGAGCTGCTCTGCAGCGGGCCCATGCAGCAGACGCTTGGCGGCGGCGGCGTCGGCGGCCGCGGCGCCGCCGTCGCCGACAGCGCCACATCAGTGGCGCGGCACTTCGGCGGTGGCAACGGCGGCAGCGGTGGCGAAGGTGACGGCGGCGGAGGAGCAAGCGGCGACGGAGGCGGCGGCGGCGGTGGTGGCGGCGGCGGCGGCGGCGGCGGCGGCGCGCCCGAGGTGCGGCCAGCGCCGCGCGTGCTGCGGCCGCCGATGCAGCTGCTGGCCGTGGCGGCGCCAGCGCCAGCTGCGATAGCGGCGGCGGCGACACAGCCACCGCCCTTGGCGCCGCCGCCTCTGCCGCCGTCTTTGCAACGACAGCGGCGGCGGCCGCAGCTGGCCTTTGCGCCCATAGATGAGGCGGGCCCCAGCGGCGCTGAGCCTGGAGCGCCGCCGCTGCCGCTGCTGAACCTAAAGCCGCAGTTGGAGCATGGCGGCCGGCGGCGGCAGTCTCCCGGCGCTGCCGCGCCGCCGGCGGACCCGCCGCCGCAGCTGGTGGATCCGCCGCCTCAGCTGGTGGATGACTCTCCGTTCAGCTACCACACCGCACCGCCCAGCAACGCCAGCGGCGACAGCCAAGACCCTGGCGGCAGCGACGGCGACGGCGACAGCGACAGCGACAGCGACAGCAGCGGCTTAGAGATGGCCGTCCGCCGCATGAGCACTCGCGGCCGTGCGCTGCGAACACTCGAGGAGCTGGGCTGGGCACCGCCCGCCCCCTCCGCAGCCACCAAGCGCGCCGGCGCCGCAGCCGCGGCGCCGCCGGGGCCCGCCGCCGACGGGCGGCCCAGCGGCACGAGGCCGCCCGCGCCGGCTCTGTTGGGCCGCTGGACCGCGCCGCCGCCGACGCCGCCGCCGTCGACGACGACGACGCGGACGTCAGCTCCGGTGCTGGTCTCTGCGCCGGTGGATCGCGTCCCTGCCGGCGCGACGGCTCTCTTTGACAGCAGCCCCTGGCCCGCGGCCGACCTGGGGGAGCTGCCCGGCGGGGCAGGCGCCGGCGCGGCCGCGGCCACGGGCCCAGTGGCGCAGGGCGGGGCTAGGGCTCCCGGCCCGGAGGGTGAGGCCGAGGGCGGCGGCGGCAGCGGCCGTGCAGCCGGTGGCTCGCTGGCAGGAAACAGCAGCCCGTGGGCGGAGGCGGTGGCAGGCGAGGTAGCGGCGGCGGCCGCGGTGGCAGGAGAGGCAGCGGCGGCGCCGTGGGGCGGACAGTGGTACCAGGTGGGTTAAGTGACGGGGGGGCTCGGCTCGGGCCCCACACTGCTGCGACCTAGGGGTGGGCTGTGTGGCCCGGGGCGTTAATAGATGAGGCGGTGCGCAGCTGGTGCGGCACACAAGCCAACTCGGTGAGCATGTTGCGTGCACGGCCTAGCTGCCTTGCTGCCTAGCAGACCGCAGCCTCTGGCATCCTCGAGAGGCCCTGGGGGCTGGCGATGGGAGTGCAGAGGCCCTGGCCTCTGGCTTGGCGGGCCAATTCCGTCTCTCGATGGGATGTGTTGTTCAACATACCGTTCTGCATACCGTACCTGGCAAGAGCACTGCACGTACACCCCTCCTGGCGGCCCCCCAACCGCGCAGGTGCGGCTGCGGCTGCTGCCCGCCGCGGGCGCCGGCGCCGGCAGCAGCGCCAAGGCCCGTCCCGGCCGTGTCCTGCTGCTGGTGGCTGAGAACGTGCAGGAGCTGGTGACGGCGGCTCAGGTGGGATGAGGGCCAGAGCGTGGGTCGAGAGCAGTGAAAATGGGGCTCCGAGGCGACCACGAGCACACGCCCGAGCCCTATGGTCGTGTGGGTGAGCGCCGCCAGCCCAGGTCCGGACGTCTAGAGCCAGAGGCAGAGGGGGCTCAGGAGCCAAGATGGTGGGAACTGCCGCACTATGACGAAAGTGCCCCGGCTTACGGGGGCTTACGGGGTTATGTTCAGAAATAAGTATAAGTAGGTGTGTGTTCAACTTACTGGGGCAAATTAGAGTACCACCCCACAAGCGTGTGTGCGCCATGTGGATGGGGCATCGCGGCTGCTTGGGGTGGCCAGGGGCTAGGGAGACCCTGGCGTGGGGTGGGGACGGGGCCAATCCAGCAGTGCGCAGGGTCGCACAACCGTGGCGCCCTCTCAGATGTCCCCAACCGTCGCGCCCCCCGGCCCCCAGGGCGTGGAGGCTGAGCTAGCGGAGCTGCGCCAGCGCTACGGCGCCATGGAGGCACTGCTGGTCAGCCAGCACAAGGTGAGGTCACGGGCTGTGTGCTCACTTCTTAGTTTGACCCAACACGCATGTGCGCGAGGTGCGCTGCAACGAGCCCCTCACGGTGGGGAGGCCCTGCTGGCCAGCCCGCACAAGCTGGGGGCAACAGGGCGTCCCACAGGGCGCCACCGTCGCAGCGGGTGCCGGCGTGTGTCCGTGCCGGCGTGTAATGTTGTGTCGCACGACCTCTGCTGCCTGCGGCTCCCAATGCATCGCCGATCAGCCAGTAGGATGCGCGTGCATTGCTAACGCTCATCCTCTCAGCCCCGCTCGCATCGTCGCCTCTTCCCCTCCCGCCCTTCCGCAGCTGCTGGAGTCGGTCTTCCCGCGCCAAGCCATACTGCACATGACCCGGCTGCTCGCCGGACCCAGCCAGCACGGCCGGCTGCAAAACCCCCAGCAGGCGCCCAGCTCGGACCCGGGCCATGGCGGAGGAGGAGGCGGTGCCCCGTCTCGGCCGCCCTCGCGGGCTCAGCTGAATTGGCAGGCCACGTCGGCGCCCCCTCGCTCGCGCGACGTCTCGGCCTCTTCCTCAAGGTGTGTGAGGGTGTGTTGGGCGGAGGTAAGCAACCCAAGCAACCTCAAAGCAGGCCCGTGTACCCTTGCGGTGTGATACCGCCGCCACCGGCGGCCGCTGCAGCCCCCTGCGCGCGCGATCCATGCTTCCAGTCCGGCATACCTCATGCCTCTCGTGTCGTTCTGATCTGCACGCCGCTCACCGCCCGCCTATTCTAGATCAACCTGTGACGACACTCATCGCCCTCAGCCCTATCCTGACTCAACCCGTGCGCCGCCCGGCGCATCCACCGCTTGCGCCCTCAGGAAGAACATGGCGAACTTTCTCCCCGATGCCGGAGCCACCTTGCCCCCGGCGCCAAACAGCCGAGACGCAGCGGCAGCCGGCACCGGCCCCACCAACCAACCGCGCCAGCTCCGGGGCCCCTACCTCTGCAGCCCGCTCCAGGCCCCCGCCACCGCCCTGACCGGCCCACCAGCCAGCGACGCCGGCTGCTCCACACCCACGGGCGCAGCCGGCCAGGGCACCGTGGCGGAGGCGCCCGCCGTCGGCGTCGCGGGCTCGGTCGCTGCGGAGCTGCTGCGCAGGATGCTGCCCTCAGGCGGCTCCGAGCCCGCCGCAGCGCCGTCGAAGCGCCGCGGCGCCGGGGAGGGGCCCATGCAAGGCGTCAACCTGCTGCCGACCCGTGATGGCGGTGGCAGCCTGACCGACCTCGTTGTGGCTCTGGCCCTGGAAACGCCCAGTGAGGCCCAGGGCGAGCGCCACGACCGCGTCGGCGGCGGCGGTGGCGGCACCGCCGCCGCTGGAGCGCAGCCGCGGCTGCCCGCGCCTCAGCTAGGTCTGGCGTCTGGCGGCGGCAGTGGTCTCAGCAGCATGGCGGACCTCACCTGGAGCCGCCCGCTGCCGGCGGCCATGCCCGGCGGCAGCGGCGGCGGCGCGGCGGGAGGCTGGGGTCGCGGCGGGGAGCTGCCGGCGCTCGCGCCGTGGTCGGGGCCGGCGCTGGGCGCGGCGGCGCCGCTGGCGACGGCGCACCGCTGCGTCACGGTGCTGTTCGCCGACAT
>BDDC01000002.1:305722-328207 GCA_001662425.1 Chlamydomonas sphaeroides
CGAGTGCCTGTGGGCTGAGCTGGCAGCGAGGGCAGACTCTGCCTTCCAGCTGGAGAGGCAGCCAGTGGCGGGACGGACCCTTGCATTGCTGGCTATGCGGTCACAACGTAGGATGGGGATCGAAGCTGTCGTTTTGGTGCGGCCGTACGTTCGGTCTGTGGCTGGGGCGCCAGCAAACACATGCGTACACCGCCTGCAAGTTAGCACGCGAACGAAGTCGGCGGGCCAAAGTGAGGCCCGGCACGTGAGTCATGAAGCCTGGATGGACATCGGACCCGGCGCGTGAGGTCGTGTGTGGCATGGCGGGAGCGAGCAGGCCAGCCACGTTATGTGTATGTGCGTACATAAGTATTTGTGTCTATCTGTGCGTGATCTTCGTGTTCTATGCGGCCAGTGCCCCTCCCGTGTCACGGCCGGGCGCCAGCTGGCCCTTGCAGCAGCAGCGTATGGCGATGCGCTGCGGCTTTCGGAATGCTTGATGAACAATGCTCAACATGAGGCGCTTGGTGTTGCCCGGGAGCCAGCAGTGGCTGCCGCGTCCGTGGCTGCTGACGCCACGGATGCAGCCTTGCGTTGTCGGGAGCGAGGCTGTGAAGCACACGTGGGCCATCGAGCGAGGGCCCACGCTGGTTTTACAATTCAAGGGCACGCGTGCTGCTGAGGCGGTGGCTGGTGACGCGTGTGGCTTGCTTGAGCACGAGCCGCGCAATCAAGCGCATGCTCTCTGCCGCCAGTGCTTGGCGCAGATGGGTCGCCGCCAGCCAGCCAGCCAGCCTAACGCGGGGGCTGATGAGCACCTACCTGGGTGCACGGCCGGCGGCGCCTGGATGGCTGGAGTGGAGGGCCTCAGCGCGGGGAAGCCAGGGGAGCTCTTCCCTGGAAGAGCTTGCAGCTGGCGGTGGCGGCTGCTGACGGGCTGTCCACGCCGAATCAACGCACGCAGCTGCGAGCGAGTACGTGAGTGCATGTGTGGATGGGGGTACATCCAGTCCATCCGCCTGTGAGCGAAGGGGCTGTAGCTATGTCGGTAGGCTCATGGTAGGCTTGCGTGGGGGTCCCGCGTTCAGGGATTGCATGGGTTCCAGGGGTCATTGCTTGGGCGGCGGCAGCGACCGGGTAGCAGCGGACCAGCGAGCGGAGCGCAGGGGCCGAGGAGCCGCCGGGGCTCACAGGATCGCGGCGCAATGGAGTAAGCTGGGTGCCGGGGTGGCGGCTGGGGAAGGTGTTGGCAGGGCTTTGCATAGAAAGATGGTGATTGGGGTTACAGGTGTTGGCAGGGCTGGACCCCATGGGGTGGGGTCACCCTGCGCCGTGTGCTCTGTGCCCTGTCGTTGCTGTACCGTGACGTCTGGCTGGCTGGCTGGCTGGCTGGCTGGCTGGCTGGCTGGCTGGCTGGCTGACTGGTAGGTGCGAGCACGGTTTGTCGCAGGAGGCTGGCTGGCTGGTAGGTGCGAGCACGGTTTGTCGCAGGAGGCTGGCGCGCCAGACAGCACGCAGGGAGGCTGTTGCAGAGGCCGCATTGAGCAGACGTGCCGGGGTAGAGGACGAGGACGGAGGAGCCGAGGGAGGCCGCTAGAGGCTGCTCTTGTGCGGTGTAAGCCTGGCTTTACCGTCTAGTCTTACGGTCCCCGGGCTGCCAGTACTGGCTATTGCCTCAGATATGCTTCTCTGACTTAAATGCTGGTTTCTCGATGAAAGCCTGCTGGCACCATGAGGTTCAAGAGGTCAGCCCTGCCAGGAGAAGAAGTGGATACCGGATGGGCAAGGGGCCGTACCAAACGGGGCAACGGGCCCGACGGGCAACTCGCTCGGGCGCCCGCGGGACATCCTAGATACACGAAAATCTTCAAGGCAAGCCCCAACTACACGTTGGGACATCGTTCGTTCATCAAGGTAACACGCACACCCACGGACCAGTCACGCAGCGCGTACCGGCATAAAACTGGCCTTTGTCCCAGCCGTCACAGTAAGCCACTAGGACACACTCTGGACCAAAATAGGCTGGGCTCGGAAGCCCGGCCTTCAGTACAACGAGTCAAGGCAAAGCCCCTAATGGCGGACAAGCCCGCAACGGGGGCCACAATCAAACCTCTGAGTCAGGGTCGGACGAGCCCGGCGGCGAGGCTACATCGCCGGGGCCAACAAAGCGCGTGCCACCATCCTACCCCTGCGTCAGGAACGGATGCACCGCCAGCACAAACCGCCACGACAGCTGCGGTCGGTTGAGGGCGGCGTACGACGCGAGGCGACCCCGGTAAATCGCCACGACGGCGGCCAGCCCCGCGGCCGTTTGGGCGCACCGTGCAGCCGCTGCTGACCAACGTCCAGGGCCGCGACCACGTGGCCAGGCAGACCGCATCCCAGACTAGCTGCCGGCAGACCTCAGGCCCATGGACCACCCACAACGCCCGGCGGGTCATAGCCATACCAGCATGCTCCGACACTACATACAGCAGCGCGACAGCAATGAGAATCCCATAAGTGATGCACACGGCGCCGGCCGCCATTGAAGCGCCACAGGGCCAGCGCGACGGGCGGTCGCGGGCAGCCGCCGCGTGCCCGCCGCAGCCTGCAAAGCCCCGACTGCCAGCCGCCAGAACGGCTCCTTGTGCCGGTTCTCCCATTTCAGGCGTCAGAGCAGCCGCAGGGCGGCGGACATGGCGGCGGGCAGGGCCGCAGGCAAGCCAGGGAGGGCCACCCAAGGGGCCGGGGCCGGGGCCGGGGCCGGGGCCGGGGCAGCAGCTGGGCCGGGCCAGCAACCGGGGCTGGGGACCGCGGCCGCGGCGAGGGCGTCGGGCGGGGCAGCCGCCGGGGCCGCTGCCGGGACGGTCACTGGCGCCGCCACCGGCGCCGCCGCCGGGACGGCGGCGGGGGCCACGGTAGGGGCTACGATGGCGGGCAGGCCGGGGTCATCAGCCGCCGAGGCTGGGGCCGGGGCGGCCGGGGGCAAGCCTGCCGCCTAGACCATGGGCCGCGACCGAGCTACTCCAGGGCCTAGGCCTGCTGCCCTTGTGCGGCGAGCTGCAGCCACCGGGCCAAGTGTGTGGCGTGGCGGCCACGGACACGCTCCACCAGCGGCAGCAAGCCGAACCCGCCGACAGCTGGTGGCATCGCCAGGCAGTCGGTCGGCATCCCGCCGAGGCGGCCTCTGGACGGAGCGCCAGGCGCCAGGTTGCAGTTGACGAGGGCTGCGACGCCGCGGTTAAGATGTCGGGGGCCTTGGCGAGAGGCAGGCCGGCGAAGTCCAGGTGGTAGAGTGGCTTGCTGAGGACGTTCGCGGAGTGGCTTGCTGAGGACGTTCGCGGATGCCACACGACGCCACGAATGTGTGGCCGAAGGCGGTGAGGGGCAGCCGGCGTGCGGCGTCCTCCTGAGCCCCGCTGGAGCTCTGACTAGCCCCGCTGCTTGCAAGCCATCTGTTGCGCTGCGCTGCGGGCACAGCAGGAGCCTGCAGGGGCATATGACTACAACAGGACGGGCACACGGTACTGCGTACGGTCTTGGCACAACGCGGCGCACTCTATGCGCGTACGTCCTCTGCTATGCTCTCGCAAGGATTCTTTGTACGCCCTCGTGATATTGAAAGCGAGGTAAGTACCCTTCCGCACATCTGAGATTGGACAGCCCTGTGTCGCCGGCCCAGTCACGAGCCAAGCCGTGCCGGGAAAAGCATTCGCCAAAGTTCTTCACAACACACAGCGTTGATTATCAAAACCCAGCGATATCTTCGCCTAGTGGTCGAGCAGCGCCGAATGGTCTTCCGTGAAGCATGCTACGCAGCCCGCATTCATATATCACTGAGACACCAAACTCTATGTAGCTGGCGATGCCAGTCCCTGGTCGTAGGGCAGCATTGATTACCCTTGGCCATGTAGCCCTAACACGTAGCGGAGGCAGCCAGCACACCATGCTTCAACAATGATGTTGAGGCGCCCGTAAGCATGCAGGAAACAAACGGGAGCGTATGACGAGCCTCGCAAGAAACGATGGAAAACGCAACGCAGCGGCAAGAGCTGCTAAGCGGCTGCGCTGTATTGGCACTGGACATCTTTACAGGTAAGAGGGCAAGCGAGCGGTGGAGAAAATGATTATGGCTTCGTCGGGCTATACGCGACTAGCTAACGCCTCAAATATAACACACCAGGCCAGCTGCAGTGGTCAACAGGAGCTGCGGATGCGCTCTGGGTAGGACCCTTGCCGTTGGACACAGTACCCGTCGGCGCGCAATTACCCCGCGGGTTTTCAATGTAATCACTTCAGGGCCTGCATTCTGCCAGCTGCAATGCCAATGATGGTCTGACATCGGCAGCAATCCCTGATGAAACTTGGGCGAGATGTGCGGTCTCGCGTGCGCTCGCGGCAGTTATGCCGCCTGGCCTGCTGCCATCGACTTTGCTCGACAGCCTCCAGCAGCAGCTGGACGAGGAAGTGCCAGAGGTATGTCCTGTCCGTGGCCCGGGGCTGTTGTGAATGACCTGCGGCAGGTGTGGGGCACAGCTAGCTGTGCTTCTTGCTGGCGGCACCGACCTGCATCGGCGCCTCCCGCCCCGCTCCAACCCCAACCCCCTGCAGCCCGAGGCGAGTTGCATTGTGCAGCTGCACGAGCGCCTGCAGGCCCCACGCCAGACTTTACCGCCATCACCTTCGTCCCGCCAGCCACACGACGGCACTCCGCCCGATGACCCCTCCAGTAATGAAGCACCAACATTCGCGTTGCCGCCTGCTGTGCGGGCGCGTGAGGCCGAGGGTGCCTCTGGAAACAACGAGCCACACCAGCCGGACGGTTGGGCCAGGGCCGCCGGCACAACTCAGCCTCACCTGTTGGGCGATGCTATCCATTATGCCGGACCCAACATGCCGAGCAGCAGCAGCGGCCTGGGCAGCGCCTATCGCAGCTCGCCGCACGCACCCCACAGCAGCGACCTCGACCTAGCTCGCAGCGTGGGAATTCGCGAGGCCTGGCGGAGCTCGCAGCTGCTCGCACGCAGCGAGCTCGCAGGCTCGCAGCGACCTTTCGCGTCGGGCAGCGACGAAGACCACATAGGCGGGTCGCGGCCTGCGGCAGAGGCCCCGCCGCAGCCGGGCATCAGCACTGCCGCCGGCGCCCGGGGCGACGAGAGCCCAAGCCTGCCCTGGCGCTTCACCTCGGGGGGGAGCCTCAGCCTGTCGGACCGTGAGATCGACGCGCTGCAGATGTACGGCGAGAGCGTACGGCACCATATCTTCATCGCCGACGCCATGGGGCTCAGCATGTCGCTCGACGACGGGGAGCTGCGGCAGCTGCTGCACCTCAACATGCCCACGCAGCGCAGGCTCGGCGCTGCCGTCGTCGACAGCGCGACATCAATAGCCGGGGACGCCGCTGGCGGCGGTGACAACCCCCGGGTGCGAGTGGCGCAGCGTCTGCTGCGAGCACCTTCCCAGCAGGTGCCCCTGGCGGCGGCGGCGACCGCGGCGGCGGCGGCGACCGCGGCGGCGGCGGTGGCGGTGGCGGCGCCGCCGCAGCTGCTGGCGGCCTCTCTGTCGACATCTTCTCTGCCGTCGTCGCAGCGCCAGCGGCGGCGGCCGCCGCTGTCGTTCGAGTCCATAGACGAGTCGGGGCCGGCGATCGACGCGCCGGGAGCGCCGCCGGGGCCGGAGCCGGAGGGGCGCCACGAAGGGGCGGGGATGCCTCGACGGCTGCTGGCACCTCCTGGCGCCGGCGCGACTCACAGCCGCCAAGCGCCTCTGGAGCCGCCAACAACTGGGCTGCTGCAGACGAGCTCCCCCATGGCACAGGAGCCGCACGCCGACCATTCGCCCTTCACGTGCTTCCACACGCCGCCTGACGACGCCGCCGCCGTCGGTGGCAGCGACGGCAGCAGCAACAGCGGCAGCAGTGGCGCCGCTGGCGAGGTCACGGTGCGTCGCATGAGCACGCGTGGAAGGGCGTTGCGGACGCTCGAGCAGCTTGGCTGGACCGCGCCGGCCGTCGCCGCGCCCCCGGCCTCGGCCTTGGCTGGCGGCGCCGCCAAGGCCGCCCTGGCAGCGGCGGTTAGGTTGGGTCCCCCCGGTGGAGTGAGGTGTGGGTCTGCGCCGTCAGCGCCACACTCACTGCTCGGGACGGGCAGATGGACGGCGCAGCCGGCGCAGGCGCCGGCACGCCTTGCGCTTGGCGGTGCTGCAGCGCGGCGCAGCAGCGGCCCCTGGCCTGGCAGCGCGGCCGCCGACCCGAGCGGCGGCGGCACTCCGCAGGGCGAGGCCGCTGGCCTTGCTGGGCAAGCCAGCGGGCCCGGCAGCAGCAGCAGCACTGCGGGCGGCTCGACCCCGGCCGCCAGTGGCCCGTGGGCGGCGGCGGTGGAGGCCGAGGCGGCGGCGGCGGAGCCCGGGGCGGCGGCGCAGGCCGAGGCGGCGGAGGCGGGCGGGCGGTGGTATCAGGTGCGGCCAGTGGCCTCGGCTCACGTGGGATGCGACATACGCGCTGGGTTCCTCTTCCTCCGCCTCGGTGTGGTCGGCACCCTGGGCTGGCCCGGCATGGGTGCGGACCGCGGGTCGCGTCTCGGCACTGGCGGCGGCCTGTTGGTGACACGGACCCGACCTCTCTGTCTCTTGGTGGGACGTGTTGTTCAGTCCCTGCATACCTCTCAAGAGTGTTCTGCCCCTGCATGCTCCTTGTGAGCGCTGAACACTACGCGTGGCGGGCCCCCAACCGCGCAGGTGCGGCTGCGGCTGCTGCCCCCTGGGGGCGCCGGCGCCGGCGACAGCAGCGGGTCCTCGGCCCGGCCCAGCCAGGTGCTACTGGTGGTGGCTGAGGACGTGCACGCACTCGTGATGGCGGCTCAGGTGAGGGCTGCCGTAACATTGCCGTACTGCTGCCGTACTGTTACAACAGTGCTAACACAGGAGGGCTGTGCGCTGGCGCACATTGCTGCTAGCAGCGATCGCGATGATGACTGTTGGGGGCACCGTCGCGTGAAGTCCATCAGATTGCAGCGCAGCGGCCGGCGCCCATCGCTCGGCGCATCCATCCCCAACCCTTGAGCCCCCCGGCCCCCAGGGCGTGGAGGCTGAGCTGGCGGAGCTGCGCCAGCGCTACGGCGCCATGGAGGCACTGCTGGTCAGCCAGCACAAGGTGTGGCCACGGGCTGTGTGCTCACTTCTTAGTTTGACCCAACACGCATGTGCGCGAGGTGCGCTGCAACGAGCCCCTCACGGTGGGGAGGCCCTGCTGGCCAGCCCGCACAAGCTGGGGGCAACAGTGCGTCCCACAGGGCGCCGCCGTCGCAGCGGGTGCCGGCATGTGTCCCAATAGGGTATTGTTGTGTCGCACGACCTCTGCTGCCTGCGGCTCCCAATGCATCGCCGATCAGCCAGTAGGATGCGCGTGCAATGCTCACGCCCATCCTCTCGGCCCCGCCGCTCGCATCGTCGCCTCTTCCCCTCCCGCCCTTCCGCAGCTGCTGGAGTCGGTCTTCCCACGCCAAGCCATACTGCACATGACCCGGCTGCACGCCGGACCCAGCCAGCACGGCCGGCCGCAAAACCCCCAGCAGCCGCCACCCAACTCCGAGCCGGGCCCGGGCGGAAGCGGCAGCGGTGCGCCGTCACGGCCCAACTCACGCAGGCAGGTTGGCTCGCTGGCCACATCGGCGCCCCCTGGAGGCTCGAGAGACGCTGTCGGCTCCATTCCCAGGTGGGGCCAGGGGCCGTGGGCCGCCGCCACGGGTGGTCATGCTACCGCGCTCAGTGCGTGTGCCCTGCGACGCCAGCCATCCACGGACCCCGGCAGCAGCTTTTCCTGCCGCCCAAACGCGACGCTGCCCGCTGTGCGCTTCGTGGTGTGCGCAGGCAAGGCATCCGCCCCTCGGCGCCCGGGTCCGGCGGAGCCACGCCGCCGGCCGCAGACGGCGCCGCCTCTGCCGGCGCCGCCAGCTCGAGCTCCTCGCCCGCCAGCTCGCAGCCGACCACCGCTGCAAAACCCTTCGACGGCGCCCGCCGGATCGCGCTGGAAGGCCCGGCCCCAGGCTCCACAGCGGAGGCGGCGTGCCGCGGCGCTGCCACAGCCAGCGCTGCGCAGCTGCGCGTGCAGCTGCCGTCCGGGCGCTCGGAGCCGGTCAATGTGCCGGCCTCGCGGCTCGCCGCCGCGCAGCTGCCGGCGTCTCCCGGCGGACTGCTGCCTGTCCGGGAGGCCAGCAGCGTGGCAGACCTGGTTGCCGCCCTGGGAATGGGGCTATCGGGAGCTGGCACCAGCATCGATGACGCCGACCCGGGCAGCGGCACCGCGACGGCGACGGCGACGACGGACCTGGTGGAGATGCAGCAGGCGCTGGCGTGGGGCGGCGGCCGCCCCGGCAGCACACCGAGCTTGGCCGGCAGCAGCCCGCGGCAGGGTGACGGAGGGATTGGCAGCGGCGGCGGCACGGCGGGCAGCCGGGGCAGCGGTGGGGAGCCGGGACCGGCGCTGGGCGCGGCGGCGCCGCTGGCGACGGCGCACCGCTGCGTCACGGTGCTGTTCGCCGACATGTGAGGGCGGCGGGGCTGGCTGGCTGGGTCGGGATGGGATGGGGACTTGCCGGGCTACTGACGGACGGGTGGGAGACCCTTCAGGAGCGGGAGCGGGCTTGTTGCGCCAGGCGGGTTGCAGAATCGTGTGGCGCCGCGATGGGAAGGTCAGCAGGCCTGGGCCGCCGGGCAGGGCAGGTTGACCGCCCGCCGCCTGGTCCCTGGCCTGACGGGCTGCCAGACGGCCCTCGGCCTGCGGTCCCATGGGCCCACTCACGCTTGGCATGCTCCCCGTGTATGGCATGCCCCTCTCACGCCGCAGCGCCGGCTTCACGTCCATGTGCAACCAGCTGCAGCCGCTGGAGGTCATGACCTTCCTCAACGAACTCTTCAGCAGGTGGGTGCGCGTGGATGCAATGAGCCCAAGCAAATCTGTGGGCATCGGTGGAGCACACGAGCGACGCGCCACCGCCGCCGCCACGCCCTGCGGCTGCACCGCCGGCCGTCGCCCGCACCGCAAGTACCGAGTACCGCTGACGGGGTCTCTCTGCTGCCTGTGACGCATGGCAGGTTCGACTCGCTGTGCGACATCTACGGCATGTACAAGGTACATCAATCGCACGTACTGCCGTACTGTTCCGCATACCGTACCATGTTGGCCCCCTCACGCGGCCTGTCCCTGCTGCTCCACCGTTCGCAGGTCGAGACCATCGGTGAGGCGCAACACCAACCCGCACGCCTCGGCTGCCGTGCAGTTGCCGTACAGCTGCAGCCGTGTGCTGGCACCGGAGCGCTCAGCACTGATGCGCGGCCCTCGACGCCCTCGCCGCGCTGCAGCTGCGCGCACATGGCAGCACCACGTATGTGCAATCGCTGCGAGAAGAGACCCCACTCCCACTTCCACAAACCCTACATGTTTCTATTTTCAAAAGCACGCACCCTGGCCCCGCAGGCGACTGCTTCATGGCGGTGGGCGGCCTGATCACTGTGGACGCGGAGGGCTTCCGGGCGGTGCGGGCGGACGGCTCCGAGGACCCGCTGCACGCGGTCAAGGTGCGGCAGCGGGGGGCGGGGGGCCGCTGACCTGAGGTTGTGTGGAAGTTCCTTCGCCTTTACCGTTACTGTTCGCTGCCGTGCGACTGATGATTCTCCCACGTCCCTTCCGTTCCCCTCTTGCCCGTCCCGCCAGGCCATGTCGTTCGCCAAGGCCATCCTGCGGGAGGCCGCCTGCCTGGCCATGCCCCACGACGGCCGGCCGCTGAAGCTGCGTGTGGGGCTGCACAGCGGACCCGTCACCGCCGGCATCGTGGGCACCAAGATGCCACGTGAGTGGGCGGGCGGGCCAGCGCGAGGGCAGTTGGGGGAGCGAGCGAGGGCGTTGGGCATAGCGAGGGCGTCGGGGACGAACGTGAGGGCACTACTGGGTACCAATGCGAGGGTGTTGCCAAGGGGCGGGCCCGGCAGTCCTGCTGCCGCTGCACCCCTGCTCGACATAGATCGATCCCCTGCGCTGTCCCCTCTGCAGGCTTCTGCCTGTTCGGGGACACCGTCAACACAGCAAGCAGGTGGGAGGGGCGCCGCGCATGGTTCGGGGTGTGGGGTTTCAGGGCTAAAGTATGGCCTGGCACCGCAGCCAACACCTCACAGCATCAGCCCTCGCGTCGTTGAAGACGCCTGGCATCTCCCGAGAGCTCCCCTGGCGTTGCCGCCACCCTCAACCCTGCCCCTTGCCAGGATGGAGTCGACGTCGGAGCTGGGCTGCGTGCACGCCAGCGCCGCCACCCGAGCGCTGCTGCCGGGGGAGGCGTGGGTGGCCACGGGCGGAGTGGAGGCCAAGGGCAAGGGCGTGCTGCAGGTGCGGGATGGGAGGGGTTGGCGGGAGGCATGGGCCGTGTCACACATCCATTTCTCTCCCAGCAGGTCTGCACCGCCCGGTCTCTATTGACCACTGCCCGCTGCCTTCGCCCCTTTGGCAGACGTACCTTTGGAGGCCGCCGGCCGCCGCCAATGCGCCGCCGTCGTACCGCCCCGCACCAGCGGCCTCGTCATTGCCGGGCCCCAGCTCTCCTCCTGGCCCTGGCCTGGCCGGGCCTCCGCCCATGGGAGGGCCCGCCGCGGGCGCCGGCGCAGCCAGGAAGGAGCGCGCTGCCGCCGGCCGCGGCGGGGTATGAGGTGCCTTTTGCGCGGGGCCCTTCGGCCTTGGGCCTGGGTTCCCGGCGCCGGTACATCCTTGAGGACAACGTGCAGAGAACAACTGGAAGTGCAAGGAGCGACTCCGGAACGAAGAAAGGACGCGCTCATTCATGTGCAACGCTGCAACGAGCGACCACGAGCGCGAGAGGCTTCTTAGGCCTTCGCGAAGCAAGATTCTGCAGCCCAACGAATGGTGCGCTTGGCCTGTCAGCGGCAGAGTCTGGTGCGCGCGGGTTTCTCATGCCACGTACATGGGCCAACAAGCGCCGATGCACACACATATCTTGACTCGCGCGCTGCTCGCGCGATTGGGGGCTTGCCGGCGGCTTAACATCTGCCGGTGGCGGCTTCCGGCGCCCGGGAACGCACGTGTTGACATTGCAAGTAAGGCGCCGCGTTGAAAGTCCGGTGGGCGCCGAACTCCAAGAGCGGTTGGTGGGCGCAGCTCAAAGGCAACGGTATGGCGATCTCAGTTGCGGCGTGCCGGAAGTTTGAGTGTTTTGGGTCTGGGCCGGCGTGTAGCTGCTGCCGTGCTTGGAAGGGCTTGCAACTGCTGTGAACCCACGTATGTCGTCCGGAGCGTGCGATGGATCATCATGTTGCTCGCGCGGGTCTCTGCTGCTGGGGACGAAGGTGTGGGTGCTTTGGTCGTGATAGCGGCTGCTGCTCAGGATGAGGTGTCGTGTTGTGTCGTGAGATGTTGTGAACGTGCTGGGGAGCTGCTGCTGCCAAGCACGATGATGCTTGGCCGCGCTGGTCGGTGCTGCTCAGGAGGTGCTCCTGGTGCTGCTAAGGATGAGAATGGAGCCGTGCAGCGCCTTTTTGAGTGCTTTAACAAACGTCCCGGGATCCTGTATGCCCCGCGTGCTTCATTCCTAGATGCCACCTTGTTTGGTATCTGCGCATGCGTGTGTTGCGGAATAGGAATACTATGTAGTGTGTTCCAGTGTTACTATGTAGTGTATGAGTTCAACTTTTAGGGCCGAAATAGAGTACCACCCCACCAGCGGCACGCCCGGGTTGGTGACGCGCTGGTCGTGCGTAGGAAGAAAGTAGGCGGTGTGTGTGCGCGTGATTCCTATGGTATGGTATTGCATGCTGGTTGGCAGGTCGCGTCGTGTGTTTCTTGTCCTGGCATCGCGGGCGGCGTCGGGAGCGGCGCCGGAGGCCGTTGCGTTTTGCGCGGATCAGAGGGTGGGGTAGGCCACACGCCAAGGCCGGCACCTGCATGCGGCGCCTCTACAGGAGCGCATGCAGTTGGTGTAGTCAAACCTCCCCAGCTGCGCATGGGTGCATGGCTCGCCCCAAAAAGAGGCCACCCTGACCTGACGCAAACAGTCGGTCATATTGTGGTCGAATTACTTCGCTGCTTGATATAGCGTGAAAAGCGTGAAAAGTATAGGCACGAAACAGCGGCAATAAGGGACGGCCTAACGTTGCAACCCGCAACGAAACGTTTATCCGTTAGGCAGGGGTCCCCCCCGGAGCGCTTTCGTGATTGCAAAGGCTTCCGCCCCGTTTCCTACGGAACGGGGCGAGCCAACGAGGCTGCTGCGGACCTGGCGCGGCATGCACGGTGTGCCAATTGAGGCAACGTGGCAAAGCGCGCGCCCCACGCAAGTCAGCCAGGCGGGCGGCTGCCCCGGGAAAGCAGGTGGCGCTGACGAGAACGCTGGCGCAGCGGGGGGAGGGGCGGCGCTGGGCAGACGCACGCCTTCCTCGATGCAGCGTCCACTGGCCGGCCTCTGCGAGCGCATTCTGGCTCGGGTCCTGGTTCACTGCACGCCCTGCACGCGCGCGCTCACGGCGCGGTCCAGACCGCAGGAGCCTGGGAGAAGCCGAATGAGCAGGAGTACCGTCGATCGGGCTTCCGACTGATGAAGTAAGGTCTTGCAGGAGGAGGGAGGCCGAGTGGGCCAGCCGCGGAGGGGCCGCGACGCGGCGAGGCGGCAAGGAGCGGGCGGCTATTTCAGCTTAAGGCGTTGCTTGCGTGGAGCGCCCACCACCCTCACAACCAGCGCTTTACGTGCCGGCACTCCGTGCGGGACGCGACCCCTGGTCCCTTCACCCGGACGTGGCCGGGGGATGCTTGCGTGCAAAGAAATGATGTCCCCCCCGCCCCATCGCCTCACGTCAACACAAGCCAACAGCCCTATCGCAACAACCGCCGCCCAGCCAGCGAGGCACAGCCAGGACGCAGGGCACGCCCTCGCCGCCATCTCAGCCCCTCTCTTGACGCCGGGTGCCGGACCGGGTGGATCGGACTTCATGGGTGGATCGTCGGCGTCTTCGTTGCTGGTGTGGGGCTGGGTCCTTTGTGCGTGTGCTCGCCCCATCCGTGCGCGGCGCATGGTGCTAATGCTTGGATTGGCCTGCCATACCTGCCGGTGCTGCTGTGTGCTGTGGGGCGTGCGTGTTCTGACTATCTGCGCAACGATGTGGAGAGCGCATCAAAGCTCTTCTCCTTCTCCTTCTCCTGCTCCTTCTCCTTCCGCTCACTTCGTTCGTTCGCAGAGCTAAAACAACAGACATCGTCGCGCCGGCATCAGGGTTCTCCGCTGTGCTGGCACTACGTTGATAGAGCTACAGCTACAGACGGTACCACCATAAGGGGCTACGGCGCTCCGCTCCCCTAGCCGATGCCGATGGGACCAACGCCCGGTATCTTGGGAAGGCGCTAGGCGGCCGCTCAACCGGCGATACACAGCGGCCGAGGACACTACCGCGAGGCTACCGCACAGTTAGGGAGCTCCTGCTGACGCACGTTTGTGTTGGACCAGGCGTGCCCCTGCACGCCCCTGCGTGCCCAGGAAGCCCAGGGGAGAGGGCTCCTGAGAGGTCCTGAGGAAGCCCTGGTGACGGGCTCAGCCCACAATGCTCTTGGGGACTTCGAGGGGCCAGCGCACGACACGGTACGCGGCACTGATACCGCTGGTGCTTGACATACAGCTGGCAAACTTGAAACCCTTGCACGGGCGGTGCTCAGACAACGAGGAGCGGTCGCTGCCGGGCGTGTTAGCGTCCAAGACGCTGCACGAGAAGCTGGGACGAGCTGAGGGGCCGCAGCCGGTTGCGGGCTTGCGGCCGAATGCTTACGGGCACCTTTTTCATCCTTTTCTCGTGACGTACTTCCCTGAAAACACTCTCGCGCTTGGCATATACAAGCTACGCAATTAGCAGCTTTTGACAGCGCACAGGCGTACTGCAGTCTCTCAGTCTCAGCGACGAGCCATACGCCGATACCTGCAGGGCGCGTACCTATGCCTTGCGAGAAACCTGCAGGATGAAGTTCTACGCTCCGCCGTCCTGGGTGGCCTGGCCTTATGTTCGGCAAAACAGTTGGCAATCCCCAGGGCCAACCCCTTGCTTACATTAATGTAATGCCCACCCGCACTATATGATAATGGCCTACGTACCACAAAGCCAGCAAGGCCTCCGTTAAACTTTGGCCATGGCCCGGCTGCGGTCGTGGCTGTGCTGCGGCCGCCCCATCACACGAGAAGAGGTCAATGACCCGCCAGCACTTACAGCGTTGGTCAAGGGTAGCCTCAAAGCTGACGCCCCGACGACCTCAGCCAGCGACGAAACCTCCCGGACACCGCGGGAAGCCAGCAAGCCAGGCAGCAATGCTTATGCTCCCTATAATGGACACCAGCATCCTGGCGAGGAGCGCTGCGCTTCGGATGCCGCAAGACACGGCCCTCACGCCGAGGCCCTCACGCCCCTCCAAGAGGAGTTCGAGCAAACAACCACACACGGTATGTTGACAACAAACAGCTTTTTGGTTCAGCGGTTATCACCGAGCCGCTGACATGCTCTTGCTGCAACCCCGTTCATCATGGCCTTCGTGCAGAAGTTACAAAGGCCATACCAGTGCGGGTCTCCGAGGGAGCTGTCGGGCACTCAGCACCGCTTTTGCTTATCGGCACCGGTGGCTCCTCCCTCTTGGATGGCGCTCCACTTATTGAGATAGGCTGCAACGCCGGACGCAGGTGAAGTCAACTCGGATGGTTGGCGTTATCTTGCCGTAACGGAAACCCCTCGGCCCCCTCGCCGGGCCAAAGCAGGCACCTATCCCCCTTATCCTTAACTTCCCATGGTCCCGACATAAACCCTTGCTCTGACCCAGTGGCTACGTATCGCCTGTGGCAGCTACAGCCGGCCGCGCACAGCTGTCCTCCCTGCGCCACGACTTCATGACACTCATGCGCCAGGCTAGCACGCGGGGATCCACGATCGGGGACTTGCAAGCAGCCCCCAGCTCGGGGCCTCGGACCCCTCAAGCCACTCCCATGGGAGCTAGCAGCAATCCCGCCACGCCGACTGCGGCTGGGCCCCGGGCAGCAGCAGCTCACGGCGTGGGCGGACGCGCTCCGGTCCGCGCCAGCATCGATCTGTCCTACATCGGCAGCCTGCACCACCGCAGCGCCGAGACCACCATGATGGACTCGCACAGTACTGGCGAGCAGGTGCACGACGTGTACGGCAGGCACGCCTTGCTCATGACGACCGGCGACGCGAACGGCGACGCGCCGATGCTCGCCGCTCTGCCACGAGCGCGCTGCGTGTCAATCGCCGGCATCAGCTTCTCCGGCATCGAAGGCGCCGGCGGTGTCCGCGGTCGTAGCCGGCCGCCCGTGACAAAGTCGGCCACTGGCATGGCGGCGCCGGCGGGAGCGCCGCCGCGTCCGGCAGCGCCGCCGGGGCTGCCGCGCTGCGTGAGCAGCCCCACCGTCGGCCCCGCTGGCCCACCGTCCGCCGCCGCTCACCCCGACTGCAGCATCCTCAGCATCGACTCGTCGTACGGCCTGTCAATCGCAGCGGAGCTAGCCGCCGCCGTCGCCGCCGTCACCCCGGCGTCGCCGTCGCCCCGCCATGTCGTGCCCTTTAGGAGCACGCACGCCGACGGCACTGGCCGCCACAACAGCAAGTCGCTGACGCCCCATAGCGGCCGCGCCGCCGCCGCCAGCGCACACCGCCTGGCTTCGCCGCTGCGCCCCCACGACGTAATGCTGCCGCTGCCGTCGGCGGTCCGGCCCGGGCCCGGCGGCGCCGTCACGGTCGAGTTTGTCGCTCCCATCTGTCAGCTGGCGTCGCCCGTGCTGTCGGCCGCTGGCGCGGCCTCCGCCAGCAGCCCGGCGGTGCGGATTGCGGACGCGGCGTCGGCCACCGCAACGACTGCGGCAGCGGAGGCCAAGGCGCGAGGGGCTCGGCCGGTGCAGGAGGCGTTTGGGAGCCAGCTGCCGCAGGCACGAGCGGGTGGCGACACCTCCGCGGCGTCGGCTCCGCTGCCGGTGGCGGCGCGGCCGGCGCTGGCGGTGACTTCGGAAGGGCCGGTTGGGTCGAGCCTGGGCGCCTGGTTGAGGAGCCCGTCCGCCGCCGGCCCCGGCCCCTGCGCCGGCCGCGGCGTACAGGAGCTTCCCTGCTGCTCCCCCTCCCCGCCTGCCGTTGTCGCCGACGGCCGCGACGCAGGCGCCGCTGCACGCAGCGCCCTCGCTGCGGAAGCGCGCCCTCCCTCGCCGCGAGCCGCCGCGCCGCCGGGCTCGATGCGTGCAGCAGCAGCTGCGTCGCCGCAGGCGGCGCCGACGCAAGTGCTGGCGCCGGCGCCGGCGGCGCCGGCGGCGTTCCTCCTGGCCAACGGCAGCGGCACTACGGCCAGCGGCAACGCCATCAGCGGCGACGGCCCGGCGGGCGAGTGCAGCTTCTCGTTGGCGGGCATGGCTGGCGTCGCCGTCGCCGGCTTCTCCGGCGCGCCGCCGTCGGTGGAAGGGGCCCTATCCGACGGCCACGGCGCCCAGCCCGACCTGCAAGACGAGCCGCTGGGCACTGCCGACGACCCCGACGCCGACGGCGACGCCGACGCCGACGCATCGGCCTGCGTGCAGGACTTGCTCGGCCGTGGCGTACGGCAGATCGCGACGTCGCATGTTGCCGCCGCCGGCAACGGCGGCGGTTGCGGCGGCGGCGGCTATGCCTATGCTGCGCGGCCGGACCCGTGGGACATGCTTCTGGCGGGAGCGGTACCTCGGCCGGCAGCCGCCGCCGCGCCGGCGCTGCCGCTCTGGGGCGCCTCCCCCACCTTCCCGCCGGGCCCCGCCGTCGCCTCCCAAGGGGCGGGGGCGGTGCCGCTGTCGCCGCCGCTGTCGGAGGTAGCCGGCGCGGCCGTGCCTTGGTCCGCTGGCGGCTCGACGCTCGGATCGCAGCCCGAGACGCCAGTACCGAGCCCTCGGCTGGACGTCGAACGCGCCGCCGCCAGCAGCGGCGGCGGCGGCGCCGCCAGTGGCGCCAACAGCTGTGCCGCCGGCACAGGCGCGGGCGCCGTCATGGCGTCGGCAGCTTCCTGCACCTACCTGGGTACGACATGCAGCGTCGGGAGCTCCTTCGTGCTGACTGCGTACGGACTCGGTACGGCAGCGTCCGGAATGCTGGGCTGCCTGCCCGACGGCGCCCCCACTGGCGCCGGCGGCGGCGGCGTTGCTGGCGCCGGCGGCGGCGGACTCCACAACAGCTGTTCGCTTGGGAGCCTGACGGGCCCCAGCGCCGCCCTGCCGCCGTACGGAAGCTCCATGTACGGCAGCAGTACGGCGGAACCCGGCAAAGGATGCGTTGGCGGCGGCCGTTATGGCAGTTCGTACGACCAGTTCGATAACTATGATATCAGCGGAACCAACAGCAGCGGCATAGGCGTCGTCGGCGCCGCCGCCGCCGCCGCCGGCGGCAGCTCCAGCGCCACGTCCGAGCTTGGCCGTACGGCAATCGCCATGCTGCGTTCCGCCGCATGCCTGCATGCCCTGCCGGACTTCGGCGCCGCCGCCGCCGGGCCGTCGCCGCCGCCAGGCTATCACGTCGGCGGAGCGCTGCGGCCGTCGCTACCAGTCCCCTCGGTGCGCCTGCCCGCATCCTCCTCCGCCGATGAGGCCGTCACGCCCAACCTCTGCCTCCAGTCGCCCTTCCGCACCGGCGCTAGCGCCGCCGCCGCCTTCGGCCCCGGCGGCTCGCGGGCACCGAGCGGCAGCACCACGCCGCCGCCGAGCTCTCCCGCCGTCGCGTCGGCCCTGTCCAGCCTGGCCGATGTCACGCCCCTGGCGGCGCCGCTGCCGGAGGGCGGCGCCGCCGCCGTCGCGCCGCCGCGGTCGGGTTCGGAGCTGCGGCTAGAAGACGGGCTGCTGTCGGATCCTCTCCTTCTGGTGAGCCGCGGCGCCGCGCTCATGCGGTGGGGCGCCCCTGATGGCTCCAGGGGCTGCCGGCTGCTGGCGGGCGTCGGTGGCTGTGGGCTGTTGGGGGCCCCCGACGCGTGCCACTAGCCGCGCCACGGCCGCGCCGCCAAGCGACCGCCCCAAGCGCCACGCCTACCAACAGCCGCAACCACCCCAAACTGCCCCAACCGCCCGACAGGTGGACGGCCTGGGGCCGCTGGCCTACGTAACGAGCGGCGCCTTCGCGGCCGTGTACCGAGGTGGGCGGGGCGCGTTCCCACGCACCGCACGCATGCGTGACTGGGCCCCGTGCCCACCACCGTGTAGGACGCCTGCCCCAGGAACCGCACAGCGCCGACCTGCTCTGTGCTCCTCCGCGACTGCCCTGCCGCCCGCGCAGGCGTGTGGGACGGCGGCCTGCCGGTAGCGGTCAAGTTCCTGGCATCGCCCTCCCTGGACCTGAGCGCGCCCGCCTTCAAGGAGGCCCTGCTGGGGCCGGGGCTCGAGGTGAGCGGCAGGGCTAGCTTCCCGGTGCCGAAGGTTGATTGCAGCCATCTGTCCAGCGCCCCATGTTGGGGAGGCCCTGCTGGGACCGACGCTCGCGGTGGGCGAGCGGCAGCAGCGCGTAGCAGCAGGCGGCGTAACAGGAGCGCAGCCCGCAGGCGAAGCGCGTGTGTAGGTCCATCCGGCTACCCTGCGCCATGCCGTCGCCGTACCGGGTGCTGCTGCGTCCCCTGACCCACCGTCCCTGGGCCCCTACAGCGTAGCACATCGTACATTGCCTGTACGGCGCGCATGTAGCCGCTTAACGCGATGCTCATGGAACTCGCACCGTCCCTGCTCCTGCCCCTCCCCGACAGCACGCCAACATCATCCGCACGCTCACCACCCGCGTGGCACGAGTGGACGCACGCGCCGTCGCGCAGCTCCGCGCTGTGGCGGCGGCCATGGCGGCGGCGGCGCCGCTACGGCGCAACGGCAGCGTCAACGCGAGGTGGGTGCCGTACCGCAGTACACACTGCCGTACGCACAGTGCGGCATGCAAGCGTGCCGGCTGCATGCCGACGGCAGCGTCAGGTGTCGGCAAGAGCCCTCGCCGAAGCCCTGCCTCGCCTTGTCGCCCTCGCCTCCGCCCCCAGCGGCCGCCGCTCGTCCTACGCGGCGCACGCCGCGTCCGCCGCGGCGGTGGTGGCCGCCGCCGCCGTCCGCCGCCGCGGCGCCGGCAAGAGCAGCTCCATAGCGCCGCCGCTGCTGGGCTCTGCTAGATCGCAAGCCAGCCTGGAAGCGCCGCCGCCGGCGGTTGGCTACATGGCTTCGGCGCAGCTGCCGCGGATGCCGTCGCTGGGAGGCGTCAGCTCAGGCACGTCGCCGGTGGCCTTGGCCTCCAGCGGCCTCTCCTCCGAGCCCATCAGCCCGCTTGCAAGGGCGCTGCACGCCGCACCAAACGCCGCCGCCGACGGCGACGCTGGCGACGGCGGCGGCAGCGGCGCGCAGTTCTCGCCCAGAGTCCGCCGGGGCGCCTCCGTCGGCGCGCGCGCCGGCAGCGGCACCTACGGCTCCGTTGCCGCTGCCGTCGCGGCAGTGACGGCGCCGCCAGCGGCCGCATCGCAACTACCAGCGGCCGTCGCAGCCGCCGCCATCGCGACCAGCGCATCGCGGGTCGGCGGCGCCGCCAGGCTGGCGCCGCCGCCACCGCTGCCGCCGTCGGCACGATCCACGGTGCCGGCGTCGCCGCCGCGCCCACCGCCTGGTTCTGCCGCGGAGCGCATGCTCGACGTGTTGCAGACGCTCGGCGTCGTAACTCCCAACGGCCAGCCAACCGCCGATGCGCACTACGTCACCGCCGTTGTCATGGAGTACGCGGACGCAGGGAATTTGGATTCGCTGTCCTCGCGCTCCGCCGCCGCGGCTGCGCCGCTGGAGCTGCCGGCGGCGGCGGCGCTGATGCGGCAGGTGCGATGCCGCCACCCGTCGTGCATACCTGCACCGGCTCCTGCGCTGCTGCGGGGTGCACATGCCGTTCGGATCTGGTGTAGCAGATTGGCACACAAGGCTGGCGGCCGTCCGTGACGGTCTGCCTTGTCGTACGCTGCCCTGTGCTGTACGGCATGTCGCACTTATGGCCGCGGGTGCGTCGCACCCCACAGCCTCACATGCCCCTAATTTAGGATCCCGTGCAGCCTCACACCTCACACATCTGGGTCAAACTTCTGCATCCAACCCCTACGGCATGTCGTACAGGTGGCGGCGGGCATGTCGTACCTGCACATGCACGGCCTGGTGCACGGCGACCTCAAGCCCGCCAACGTGCTGCTCGTGAGCAGCCAGGCCGAGGGCGGCCGGATCGTCGCCAAGGTGGGGACGAGCCGCTACAGCCTGCTCCAGGCACAGCCGGTGCAAAGTAATTGACGCTATAATGATACAAACAAATAAATGGACGCACTTGATACTCGGGCTCATGTCCTAAACACCCAGGCGGCACTCCCGCGCGCGCCAGCTAGCTGAGGACCGGTCGCCCGGCGCACACCAGGTCGTGTGGAGGCTCCAGGCCGTTACTTGCGCATCCATTGCTTCCGGAGCAACCCCGGGCCCCAGGCCGGCCCCGCCGCCATCACGCCATGCTCTCGATCCCGCGCCGCGTGCCCACATTCTCTGCCGCCCCTGTCACATTGGTCCCGTCAGGTGGCCGACTTCGGGCTGTCCGGCCTCTCCGGCCATCAGGGCCCCGGCGTGGGAGCCGACACCTGCGGCACCGTGGCGTACAGGTGTGTTCCAGTGTTTGGTAGAACAGAACCCCACTCGCGGCACAGCACGCCCCAGGGTAGAGTGGCGCGTCGGCCGTGCGGAGAGGGTGTGCGGTTAGATGCGCCAGTGCGGAAGCGAAGCCCAGCGCCACCCGGAAGGAGCCCGGTGCCCGGCCCAGCCCGGGGCACCGGGCTCCTGTGTGCGGCTGGGCTGCCGGGATGGGCCGAGGACCGCAGCAGCTCTCCAGCAGCAGCAGCAGCAGCAGGGCAGCAGCAGCAGAAGGGCAGTGGCCCAGCGCGGAGCGGCCTGCAGCCGTCACCCCCCAGCTCTCCTCCTTGCCGCACGGCCCGACTGCGCCCCCCGGCATCTGACCTCCCACCTGTTCCCTTCCCTTCCCTGCCCGCCCGCCCGCCCGCCGGTCAACGCAGCGCGCCCGAGCGGCTGTCGGACGAGAGCCGCTGCGATCAGGCCGCCGGTAGGTACTGGCCGGGGTCCTGTGTATGGCGCCGTGACTCGCAACCAGACAAGACAGCGACCGAGCCGGAAGGAGGCGAGCTAGCGGCAGTGGCTGCGCAGCGCGCTCTGTAGGTCGCAGTTTTGGGGCGCGATGCCCATGGAAGAGGCGGCAGGAAGAGAGGCGTCTGTAGTCCGGCGGTCGCGAATGCCAGCTGTCGCGGCTTCTGCAGCTGCTGTGCAGTGCGCTGCTTTGGGGCTCACAGCAGGCAGCATTGCTCCATCCATGCGCCTGCACCCATCCCATCCCGCAAGAACCAACACCCATCCCCACACCGTCCCCTGCCCCGCTGCGTTTTCATCGCATCGCTCGCAGACGTGTACAGCTATGGCATATGCCTACATCAGCTGGTCTCGGGGCAGCGGCCCTTCGTGGACCTCACCTTTGGTACGTTGAGTTCACAAGCGCGTACCCATGCGATCCGGGGTCCTGGGTGCTGGGTTTGGAGTCTGAAACCCGGCCCACCCAACAGCAGGCCATGCTGCCGGTCGCTGCAGAGCGCGCCCTGACGCCGCCGGACGCCGCCCCGCCCACGGCCTTGCTGCCCTCCTCCCCACAGGCCAGGTCATGTTCGGGGTGATGTGCCGTGACCTGCGGCCCGTGTGGCCGCCGGGCCGCTGCGACGCGCTCGAGCCCTTGTACGACATGTGTACGGCACGTGATCCCGCTGTACGGCCGTCGTTTAACGAGGTGCGACACGGGGGCTTCGGTCGCCAGAATGAAGCTGGGACGGGCCTGGAGGTGGTTGTGGTTCGTAAGGTTTAGGTTCCCCCTGCGGGCTGTCCACTGACGGCACAAGGTTGCGACGCTGCCTGTGACGCAACGGTTGCGCTGCCGCATGCCGTACAACCGCTGCCGTACAGGTCCTGGCCTGGCTGGACGAGCTGTGGTTTTCGGGCGCGCTGACGCAGCACCCGGCAGCGTGAGGGGCCGGCTGTTGCCGTGGCCCCGACTATCATCATGCCAATTGGGCATTCATCCTGGCCCTTGGGGCCATCGTGCGTCGCGGCGGTCGTAATGAACACTCGCGGTCGCGCATTCTTCTTCGACGTCCTTGGGCATCACCGTGGAGATGAACGCTACGGCTCCTCGCCAACGGGGTTCCGGCGGCCGGCCGGCGAGGACCGGGCAGGCCCCTAGCGTGGGGGACTTCAAGCGCGGGCGGGCACCCGGCGCACGGCTTCATCACAGCATTGCGTGCAGCAACCGAAGTTTGCGGTACATAAGATAGCATGGCAGGATAGATGTACGGCGTGTGTTGCGGGGCAGGTTCTCGCCGCATTGGCTTAAGGGGCTTCACTCGGGACCGCAGCGGAGGGGGGCGGGGCGGGGCGGGGCGGGGGGGCCCCCCGGTTT
>BDDC01000002.1:328543-342636 GCA_001662425.1 Chlamydomonas sphaeroides
TCGCCGCCGCGCCTGCCTGTGCGTGCCGCAGCGGCTGCCACCTTGCGGCTCAGTGCCGTGCCGAGCACGGCGGCGCGGCTGCCGCGGCTTGGAGTGCTGGCGAAACGAACACGTGCAAGCGCAGCCCGTCGTCGTACGGCGCGGCGCAGATGGCGCAAATGACGCAGCCCCATTCCTGCATGCCTCTTGATTTCTTATCGGTCGCAGGGGGCCGTGCCGCGGTTGCGTGTGACTCGGCGTGATGCGCCTTGTCGCATGTTTGGCATCGATAGGGCTGGCGGGGCAGGCCCCAAATCGCGTGGGACAGGGCCCGGGTCCGGGCATTCATGCCTCCCTGCGATGCATGTGGGGTTCAAACCCGCTCAACTCTGCATGAACTGTCGTGCGCTCGCGGGGGCGGCGCGGACGTGCGCCTGGAATGCATCCCGCGGCGCCGGCTCTACCTGGAAATCGGAATGGCATCAGGCGCGGTCCCTTGAGCAAAGGCCGCCCTGAACATACGTGTGTGTTCCAGTTTTAGGTAGAATACGTGTGTGTGCGTGTGTCTTGTCTTGTCTTGCATCGTGGCGTTGTATAACAGCTGCTGGCAGGGGGAGGGTCTCTGTGGCATGGCGGCCGAGCCTCTTGAGCTCGCCGGCCGCTGGTCGCGTAGAGCATCCTGATGCCTCATGGCCCGGCCTGCCGCGGCGCTGCGATACGCATCCAACCCACCGCGTGCGCATGCCTGCATGCTGCTGCGGATGAGGATGAGGATGCAAGAAGGCGACCCGCCGGCCTGCGACTCAGCAACGCGCTCGCAGGCACGGTGTGCGCTGCGCGCGCATGGGGCAAGGGAGTCTTGGTTTCGTTGTTCGTCGATGCGAGTGGGGCCGGTCAAGGGAACGCCGGGGCGGTGCCGCCAGCCAGCTGCAGTCCAGCAGGTCGCTGGTTGCTGTGTGGCGGCGCAAAGGCTCTTGCCGGAACTGATGTACTAAATAACTAAGGCGTGCGCGTGTGGGGCGCGTGAGGGCGGCGCCACACACATGGGACTGGATGGATGAGCCATAACATAAACGGGCGGAGCACGGCATTGCACTGCACTGCACAGTCGCCGTGCCGGCAGCGAGCCCTGCCCTGCAAACGGCGCAAGGTCCCGAACCAGGCCCCTCGCTGTTGGTGGGCGACACCGGGCGAGGCTGCATGTTGCTCCCAGTCGCGGGTCGCGGCCCTACCTAGGGCCGGGCGAGGCACAACGAACGCTGCATGGCACCAGCACACGCGGCACCCGTTTGTGGGTCGTTGGTGTGTGCTGCATGTGTTTTGTCGTGTCGAGCTGGCACCGCGGGCTGAGTTTTTGAGTGGAGCCCCCGAAGCGCAGCGGCTAGCGGGGCGACAGGATGAGGGCGGGTGCTGAGGGTGCAATAATTACGGCAGTGCGTAGTGCCTGCATGGAGCGCTACTTATGCACGGCTGCAGGGCTGGCGCGCGCGCCAATTACACGACCTTGTGGCTTCCATCTTCCAGCACCTCAAACGCACGTGCGTTGCGCGTATTGCGGCGAGGCCTGGCTACTCGTGGGTCTCACACCCCTATGGTGTGTTGCATACTGACGACGGGGTTCGTTCGGCGGGCTACTAGCGACCACTGCCTCCGGGTTAGTTGTGGTGGCACTTGATGGGCGCCGGTGGCGATGCGGTGTTACGGTGTTACGGTCGCTGTGGCGCTTGCGGCGAGGCCAGCGGCAGGTGCGGCGTGGGCCAAGTACCGACCCACGTTTGGCACATTGAGGCTTCTGCTGCTGTTTTGTTGGGTGCGTAATAGTGGTTGTGTACTGCGCCCTGCCTTGGGCAAGTGGGTCCCACCCCGTGTCGGGCCGTGTAACAACAACGACAGGGTTGATGCTTGGTGGTTCCATGTAAGAATACCGGAAGTCACACGGTGTTGTGACATCACTGTGCTTGCAGCGCCGGCGCAGGTGCGACAGGCCGACAGCGGTGCGGCGGGCGCGTGCTACATTGTGCCTGTGCATATAGAAACATATCGTCTCCAATCGCTTCAAGATCAGGTAACCTAGCATCGGTGCAGAGGCTGGACGGGTGGGCCTCAAGTCCTCTCAAGGCGGCGCTGGGCTTCGCTACCCGCACGGTTGCATCTAAACGGACCCCCACTTTCTTCCTTCGCACGACCAGCGCGTCACCAACCCGGGGCGCGACGCGTACGGGGTGGAACTCTATTTCGGCCCTAAAAGTTGAACACGCGTGCACACACTGTGCATATTGGCAGCTACCGGTATCCAAGGTTTGCTGGCCTCAGCGCCGCGCGCGCGCCGACGGCGGTTCGCACAGCTTTCTTCCACAGGACACAGCGATGCCACTGTTGCCACAGGTACATGTGGGGGTGTGGATGGGGTCGCGTCCAGCCCCTCTGTCCGTGAGCAAGTGAGAAACTAGAAGACGCCATACCATGCCACATCTGCAAGGCTGCATACCGGCAAGTAGCCCCGGCCATCAACGTGCTCCCGCTACAGGACAATGGTTGGCGCGGACCGCGCAGTCACCCGCTGACGGCTGAGGCCTAATCCGCTGCGCGCTGGGGTTAGCTAAGCACGTGTCATCAACCCAGCAATTGGCGCATACTTATGCTGCCGGTGCTACACAGCCAGTCAGGGCCCGCCCTGGTCCCGTTCCTCTGTCCCCGCCTCGCGGCCCACGGAGCCCCGCAGCTATCGCACGCAACCTGGCGGCATTGCTGGCAACCCCGCGCCGCCCCCTCAAACCGCGCAGGACGCCAAGCTAATGCTCGACTACCCGCCTTCAAGCGCAAGCAACAACACACACACACACACACACTGCCTGCCTGGGCGTCGTGTGTCGGGCTTTGTTGAGTATTACGAACACACTAACCGGTCTAGTCGCACAGTCCCGGGGCTGCCAGGTATGGCGGTTGTCTCGGGTGCTCGCTGTGCAGGTACGGCCTGGCCCACCGCGACGTCACGACGGCGCATCCAGCCTGCCGGCGCATCCACGCCCGCTCCCGTCAGGTCATGCCTGCGCATGCGCCTGCTCCGCACGCCCTTCGGCCGCCTCGCGCTGCTCGCTGCGCAGGTGCTGCCCAGCCGCCGCCGCCGCCGCCGCCGCCGCCCCGTGCTCCCGCAGCGCGGCCCTGGCCCCGTGCAGCCCCTCCGCCACCGCCGCCAGCCTGCCGCTCAGCCCCTCCATGCCGCCCGCCAGCGCCGCCAGCCGCGGCTCCAGCTCCGTCGCCTGCGCCGCGCTGGTCGCGGCCGCCCTGCGGCACGGCACGGGGTCGGTGAGGTGGGTGGAGCATGAGTGGACGCGGCACCAGCAGGGGGTCGGCGTGTGAGGGCTCTCCATGGCACGGCACGGCATGGCACGGAGCGAGGGGGACATGCATGGGCGCACACCGCAGCGCGCTGGGTTGCGCCAGCAGGAGGGGGCTGCACTCGTGGGGCGCGCAGGAGCTGCCCGCACGACGCCGGCACTGATTGCGTGCGAGCATCGGCCACGGCAGTGCTCCTGCTGCAGCCCTCAGCCCAGCTGGGGTGCATGCTACAGGGGCATGAGCCAAGCGGACGCACGCACGGATGCTCCGACCCGGGCGCAGCCGATGATCTCTCCTGGGGCCGTGCATCCGCCAGCACGGCCGCATGCGTGCTGGCCCCTCCCTCCGGCCCCGGCCGGCCCCGGACCCACCTGTCGGCCTGTGCCGCCACGTCCCGGGCCCGCGTCGCCACAGCTTCCATGCGGCTCTGCAGCGCCGCCTGCGCCTGCGCCGCCTCCGCCTCGCGCCGCTGCAGCCACGAGCGGTGCGCGGACAGCGCGGAGGCGAGCTCGGCCGACAGCGGCACGGCGGCTGGCGTGGGGGCGGGGGCAGGGCGTGGGGTAGGGGCGTGCCAGAGGGGCAGCAAGCTACGCACCGGTAGGGCGGCGGAAGGGAAGGGCGAAACGGGTGTGTGGCGTAGGGGCTGCGCACACGCGGCGTGGAGCCAAGCGAGCGGGTGGGGTAGCGCTGGGGGCGTGTGGGGTTTATCCACCCTGGGAACATGCCACAGAACGCCTGGACCGGTGGAACAACACAAGGAGGCTGGGGTCGTCTGCACCTGGCGCCGACTGCCGTGCCGCCACCAGCGGCCGCAGCTGCTCCCAGCCGGGGTCGCCGCCGGCGAGGTGAGCGATTGACGGCCTGCCGGAAGGGCCGGCCGCGCCGGCAACCGACAAGCCCGGAGCCGCCTGCGATGGTGGCGATTGGGATTGAGAGGTGTGGAGAGCACGGCAGGGCACGGGTTTGGCAACATGCTTAGAACCGAACACCGAAGCTGGCCCCTTGCGCACCTGCCCTTGGCGCAAAGCTTCCCCCAGACGCGCAAACTGTAGCTCTAGGTTTTGAAGCAGCTGCGCCTGCTCAGAGCTCAGGCCAGCGCTGTCTCTGCGAGCACCCAGGCATCGGCGTGGGGCATGCCAGAGGTGGGGTGGGTGTGCGTGTGGGACTGGGGTTCGTGCGGATGCTAGGCCAGGTGCCCGGAGGCGCCTGGCCTCCTGGCACGTAATATATCATAGGACTCACTGCTGGCTTCCCTCGTGCAGCACGGTCACGCGAGCATCGTCGGGTCGACCAGAGTGCGCTGCGCCCATTGCGCTGAAGCCAGCGCTACTACATCAAGCACATAAAAGCTGCATGTGGCCAACGCTTCGACTGTACGCTGAAAACGAGCAGAACTCGGACTTAAACTTCTTTTACGGTGTGGTAACGAGACCACGGTGACTTGTGCATCAATATATAAGCAGCTAACGTGTGCATCACGGAGGCTCGGCCAATTCACAGACAGCCCGTGCCAGCCTGACCCTTAGCTCGGCAACTGAGGGTCGCCCACTAGTTCCAAGGCCAAGAGGGAGGACAGCTGCGGGATGTCGCTTGGAGACCACCCACAGGTAGGGTGAGCGGCACCGCGCACGGCACCACCGGAGCCACGTGTTGTCAGCAGCTGCGGCGCTGCTCGCCATCGCGGCCATCGCCGAGGCAGCCGTTCGCGGCCCACGAGCACCCTGACTGCCACGCGAAAAGCTTTGAGCAAGGCAACGACTCGTCACAGCTGTGGCTGGGCAAGCGGGGGGTCCACAGTGTGGGTCACGCCGGTTGTCTCCGCTCGACTCGGCGCAATTGCACGCCACAGCGCCAAGCCTCGCTGGCGTGAATCCACACAGAACCCCGCTCTCCTACCTCTCCATCCAGCCGCCCGACCCTGGCGGCACCTGCCTGGCCGACACCTGCATTCCTACTCTGTATGCCCACCGATGTATGTCCCCTGCTGTGCACTTACGTGTCTACTGCTGTGCTACCCGCACCGGCATGGCCCTATATGACGTCGCGCTCGGCCCAGACAGCACACTGACGGGTGCCCTCCTCCGACCCCAACTTCCCTCAGCCCTCGCACCTTGCCCACCACGGCTCCGGGCCAAGCACATGGGTGCGCCGCTCGCAATGTCTGTCCCCAAGCGCGGTGGCAATGGCGGCGGCGACGACTCGGAAGTGCGTGGCAGGGCAGCGGACGGGGCACCTCCCGCTTCCCGCTGCGCGGGCGCCTGTGGGACGCCGGCGTAGCTCCGGCGCCCGCAGCTAGCGACGGCTGCGCGCTGCGGCGGTCGCGGCTGCGGCGGGAGGGCCAAGTCAGGCCCATGGATGGCCGGTGCCACAGCGACGTGCTGTGCGCACCTGGCTGGAGGCCGCCGAGCAGCAGACATGTGGCTAAGACGAGGTGCGTGGCCGACGCCGCGCTGCCCTTGCTTGCGGTGCGTCAGTGTGTCTTTATTGATTGTAGGCTGCGTAGGCGAGGGGCGGTCAGGGCCTTGCCGAAATGCCCGGCCCTGCGACCACGAACCTCTGCGAGACTGCGACCACACACGTCACACGGGTCAAGTCAGCGCTCGCATCTTGGCTTTATACATCGAAGTGATGCGTCGACGACTCATCAGCTCGATAGGCTCTATGCATCGACTCTGTCGACCAAAATACGACCGCTTATGCATGTCTGCTCACTCACACCGACCGGCCCCCGGTCCATGCAAGTGCGGCATGACAGCAGGGCGCTGTCGCGCGGGTGGGCTTGAGCTGCTCATCGCCGTCTGCCCAGCCCCTGCTGCGCGGAGCGGAGCGGCCGGACTGTACGTGTGACGAGCAGGAGGTACGCACAGCTGCCTCGTAGTTGGCGGGGCGGCCCTATGTCTTGCATGACACATAGAAACAGACGTAAGCGTAGGCGGAGACAGCGCGAGCCAGGGCGGAGCTCACCTGCAGCGAGCTGCCCAATCAACGCGGCGGAGGGGCACCTACTTAGGACACCAGGACGGCCCGCTACGCTTCAGAATTACTATATCTTCTATGTTCGGCCTACGCGCCTGGTGGGCCTTGCGGTTCGTGGGCTTTTTGCAAACGGGCAGAAGAAAACTGCGTACCAGCTGTTCCGTACCTGTTCCGTATGTGTATTGTCGGGCCGCACTTAAACCGGGCGCGCAGGCTCTGCGCGTTGCAGGGAGTTGTTTATTGGTCCGCGAGACCAGCTCGCCACGAGGTGCCAGGGGCATGCTTGGACTGGTAGACCAAACGGCATAAATAACCACGGGTCGGGCTGTCAGCACCGACGCCGCGCAACTGGCAAGAAATAGGAAATCGTATTGCTTTGACGCAGTCGCCTGGTGCGCCCGACGGCGCGCGCCGACAACGGGCAGCAGATAGCTGTCACGGCAATAATCAACCACGATGCAGAAAGTCGCCCGGCGCAAGCTGCACCATGTACATTGCTCATATTCACGAAGGCACGCACACAGTGGATGCACTCGCACCTATACATACATTCTCGCTCGTGCAGCAGCAGCAGGCGGCGACATACATCTGGCCACCTGCTGCGTCGCAGCTCACAGAAGTTCACCGCAGCAGTTGTGTTACATTCACTTCATCGGGCATAATCAGCATCCACTACTTGAGCGTTTTGGAGTCGCTCAGGCGCGGATGCAGCAGGTGCGAGCGACGCACGGAACGTTGGTTTGTACACTGTTGCATGCGGTGCGGCCATACTTCAATCTCTCTGCTTAAAGCACGATACATCCTGCAATTCATCAAGTCAATTACTTGCAACAAAACCGTGGCCGCGGCGCGACTGCTGCGCGCAGCAGACTGCACGCGTGTCCTTGAAATGCATCATATGCACACCTGCCTTTATAGACAACTTGCCTACGCTCCCGTTAGCCCAGGCCCGCATCATGACCGCGGCTAAACTCATGGTACGCGTACGGCAAGCACTCGTGACCGTGCCCTTGTGCCCCAATCGCGTCCACCGCAGGCTTACGAGTACCTGGAAACACTGGTGCGCTGCATGCACACGCCTGCTACGCTGCTCGCTGACAATTAGTCACAATCGGCGGCTATGAGCCAACACAAATTCGCAATTTTCCGCCTGCCCCTGGTCAATACAGGGGGAGGGAGCCTATGGTGCGACCCTTGTAACGCTGCGAGGGCATACGATGGCGCGGCAGACTGGTATGCGGCCTGCGGCATGCGGCTTGCGCATCATCAGGCCTGTCCGACGCACGCCTTGCGTGTCTTTTGGCTCGCAGGCGAGGTCTGGCTATGCCGCGAGCGCGCGAGCGACCGCTTCGTGGCGGTCAAGGGCTTCAAACAGGTGGGCGCGTCTGCTGCCGACCAGCAGGGTTGACCTCTGCGCCGCAAACATGCATGCGTCGGGCGCCACGGCGCTTCGCGCCCTTCCGAGCCGGCGCACGCCCAAGAACAACAGTGAACAGATTTGATGCCCCTGTCCACAACATAGACAAGGAGTGCAACAGGGTGCAACCCCGATGATGTGAAACCCCACCCGAGCCACACCCTGGGTCCCGCCCGCCCCCGCCGCCGCCCGCCCTTCAGGCGCACGAGGAAAAGGAGATCATGCGGCTGGCGGTGCGCGAGGCTACCGTGCTGACCGACCTCGACCACCCCAACATCGTGAGCCGCACATGATAACTATGTGAGGAGTAACTATTAGCCCGGTTATGCTGTTGCATGGTCGAACTGTATGTCGTCGTTGCATGCGGACGGCACTTTGTTTGCGTTGTTTGCCGATGCCCCATCGGTAATGCCACCGGCGCTGTCGGGGCCTCGCAGCTGCCTCATCACGCGCAGCTCGGGGCACCAGCAGCCGCTGGAACGAGAAGAACTGGATCCAGATCCAGATCGGGGCTGAGGCTGGGAAGGATTAGCGAGCCAAGCAGCAGTGAGGAGCCAAGCGATAGGGCGGGGGGCGCGCCAGCAGCGGGCGCTGGAGCCGGCCAGAGAGTACCCGCCACGAGCTGCCCAAGGTGTGTCGCACCGCGCTGTGGAAACCGTGGTGGGCTTCTCACAGGGTTGGGTGGTACCTGCATCCCAATAACCGGCGATAGCAACCCCACACATCCCGCCTCGAGATACATTCTTCGATCTTATCCTATACGATGTGGATATATACCCACGGTGTGCCCTAGGCCCCCCGTAGGCGCCCCCTAGGCCGGTGCGCCCAATGTGTCCGACCCACGTCCCATGCTTCCGTCACGCCCCAAGCGTGCGCGGCCCCAAGTGCACCTCCCCGCCATGTGCTCCTCATCCCACGGCTGCCCTGCCTCCATGCCCCCGCCGCCCCCGCGATGACACGCTACTGAGTCACGTGCCGCGCTCCCTACCTGTCTTGCTAGTCAGGCACCGTTGCTTGTCTTGGACCTTCACATTGTCGGTTGACATGCCGCCGCCGCCGCGCCGCCGCTCTCCCTGACCCTCATCACCTCCAGGTCAAGCTGCTGAGCGCGTTCAAGTCCAAGTCCAGCCGCGTGTACCTGGTGCGGCAGGCAGGGCGGGGGATGACGCCATGCGTTGGCATGCGTACGTGCCGGCAGGCAGGCATGCGGCTCCTTGCCACTCGGCCGGCCGGGCGAAACCGGCCTCGGCATCCACGTGCGTACCACGTGCACACACCCTGGAGCTGGGGGGACCCGGTGCGTCCCGCACGCACCCAACACGCGTGCAAACGGCTGCCGTCCGCCCGTACGTGTCGTACGGCGGTGCCGCGCTCTGCCGTACGTGTCCTGCCCGCAAGGTGCAGGTTGCGCCGGGCGCGCGTGTGCAGAGGGCGGGATGCACAGCGGCAGGTTCTGCGCTGCGCATCCGTGCGGGTCGCCACCGGGATCGTTGCACCCGCATGCAGCCCATCCGTGACCCCGTACGCGCGGCAATGCGCCCCCGCATGCGTACGGCACAGCACTGGGATCGTTGCACCCGCATGCTGCGTGCAGGTGTTTGAGTACGTGGGGCCCAGCGTGCACGACGCGCTGGAGTGGCACCCCCGCGGCCTGCCGCCCTCGGCCACCAAGCTGATCGCCTGGCAGCTGCTGCGTGGGCTGGCCTACCTGCACAGCCGCAAGGTGCGACCGCGCGTACGGCACCCGTACGACAAACATGTCTGTACGGCACAGCAGCATCAGGCCAACGCAGGTTTGGACAGCGTGTTTGCGTGTGGCATGTGCATGTTTGGCGCGGCGGCGTCCGCAGTCCGCCCCTACAGTACCTGGCACCTCCTCGCGTGTGGCCGCATTGGCACGGCAAGCCAGCCGCGTCAAAGGTGGCCCAAATCAGCAAGTCGCGCAACAATAACAACAACAAGAACGAAAACAGCATTTTAATTGCATGCAGATCATGCACCGCGACATCAAGCCCGCCAACATCCTGCTGCGCCTGCCGGGCAGCGGCGAAGAGCCTCGCAGCGACGGCAGGCCTCGCGGCGGCAAATGCTCGCCAGTGGTGGAGTTGGGCGCCGAGCCGCCCCAGGCCGTGCTATGCGACTTTGGGTTTGCCCGGCCCACGGTGAGCCTTCGTTGGGTGCCCTGTGAGGGCCCTATTGGGTGGGAGCTGGGCCAGTCCCGGCTGGGCCGGGATCGATGGGAGGCTGGACGTTGGGCGTCGACACTACGATCACTCGTGCCTCCCGCGAGGCCACACGACCGCGCGTCCCTCCGCTGCGAGGCTCGCGCCAGCAACCCCCCTCGGTGCTGCGCCCACACCTCGCGCCCCGCCTCAGCCGCCGCCCCGCCTCCCTGCCCACGTCCCCGCTGCCGTACCGGTATGGGCCTTGCTGCCATAACGGCCCTGTGTGCGCCCCCCGGTGCGCCTGCACCCCGGCCTCATCGCCGCCCCCAGGCCTGCGGCCCTCGGGAGGTGCAGCGCGCCACGTCGTACTGCGTCACGCGCTGGTACCGCGCGCCGGGTGCGTAGGTATCTATGGGTCATGTCGGTCCTCGTGCGCGTGGATATTGACTTGAGAGAGAGAAAAGAGGACGTAATAGGCTTCATAGATTTCAACATGAACATAGGCCTCATTGCGCTGACCGACCATGTAGAGAGCCGCCTCGTGCGCCTCTGCCGTCCGGAGGCGGGCTGGGACGGACGGGGGCAGGCCCACCCGCGCCACCAACCGCAGCAGCCGCCCGAGGCGCGCCCGCCCCTTGCGGGAGTGGGCAGGGCGCCGTGAGGGGCGGCAGGCGTGTTTAGCCGTGTGTAGAGCCGCGTGCCGGTGGTCTGGTGGCTATGGGGCTATGTGGGCTATATGGGGATATGTGAGCCGAATCGACCAAGGGTTGATGGGCGGGAACACAGCTGCAGGGAAGGCGCCACGGGGCAATGCAAAGGGCTCCCCCACAGAGGCCCCTCGAGAGAGCCCTCGCTGCGAGCTGCTGCCCGCTCCCGCCATGCCCGCACCCAACCCCCGCTCCACCACCCGGCGCAGAGATCCTGGTGGGGGCGCACTACGGCCCCAGCTCTGACGTAAGTGGCCGCAGCAGTTTGGGAGGTTGGGGGGTTGCGTGGCTGGCGGTTGGCGGTTGGGGCCAAAGGCAATGTCCATCTGGTCCAGGCAGCTCGCGCCGCAGCTTGAGCCGCCACGTCTGCGGCGCCCTTTCCACATGCCGTTGCGTCTGGTTTGTGTGCCACCCCCCACCACCACCACCACGCGCTAGTGCGCCCCGCCCTGGGGGCGGGGAGCCGCAGCGCAAGCCCACACGACGCGCCGCGCACAGGCATTGAAACCCGCTTTGTTGTGTGCCAACACGCCCCTCCCCTGGTGCAAGCAGATGTGGAGCATCGGCTGCACCCTGGCCGAGATGGCGACCGGCACTCCGCTGTTCTCGGGTGCGGCGGGTGCTAGTCACATACAACACGTCCCGGCGCCTGGCGTGACCTGCACACAGCCCACACAACAAAGGACCTATGCAGCAGTACCGAATCACCGTACAGTATCACGGACTAGACTCTGGCATGCGGCCTGCCCACGCCTGCCCCGATCGCTGTTCGCTCACGCCGCCCCCACATTGGATCCTGCCGCGCCCCACCCTCCCCGCAGGCGACTCCTCCGCCGACCAGCTGTGGCGCATCCAGCGCTGCTTCGGGCCGCTGCCCGCCGCCCTGGCCGAGTGCGCCGCGGCCCACGCCCCGCTGCGGCAGCGGCTGCGGCTGCTGCCGGACCCGCCGCCGGGGCGCAGCCTGCGGCAGCGGCTGCCGGGCGTGGAGCCGAGGCTGCTGCAGCTGGTGGGTTGCCACAACTTATCATACCTCGTCCTGCTCAATGACGCATCAAGTCAATGTCGTTTCGATCTGTTATGCTGCCACACCAAGAGCTTGGCTCATGATCCCCAACACGCTGTGGGCGAGCTGGCCTTGCGCGGGCATGCGTTCGTTAGCGCGCGCGTCGGCGGGTGCTGCGGCCTGCTGTCACACTGCGCGACAGGGGCTGGGCGGGCTTGGAATCGGGTTCCTTCGAGGCGGGCGCTAGGCTCCTCTCCGCACTGGTCCACCTGAACGCATCCCTGCTTGCCGAGCACGACCAAAGCGTTATCGCCAACACCCAGGGCGTGCCGCTCGGGGCATATCACCAATAACTGAACACACGCGCCGCCTTGTCTTGCCCGCATATCGCTGCCTGCCTCCGGCCCAATGCCGCGGAGCGGCCTACGGCCCAACAGCTGCTGGAGCTGCCGTACTTTTGGGACGTACCTCGCCTGACCGCCGGCAGCGCCATGGGGAGCTGGGCGGCTGTGCCTAAAGCTGGCGGCGGTGGCGGCATCAGCGGCGGCGCCGCCGCCGCCGCCGACCTGCCGGCGCCGGTGGCCTCTGGCCCAACGGGTGAGCGTTCGGTGCAGCGCATGAGCGAGGTCTTGCTTGCCTGGAGATGCCTGGTGTTTGCCGCGACTCTGGATCGGGGTGGCGTGCAGGTATGGCCCCAACGGGCCAAAGGGCTTTGCGGCATGTCGGCCCTCGCACCCTCGCTCGCAGCCCCAGCCTTCCTCTGCGCTTCCTTTGGGACACAAGAAGGACGAAGGCGCCGCCGTCCCGCGCTCTCGCCGAGCCGTCCTTGCCCTCTCGACCCTCGCAGAAACGGATGCACGCCGCAAGCTGCGAACCGCTAGCTGGGCACAAACCCGGCCGCCGCCGTCGCCGTCGCTGCCGCTGCCGCTGCCACCGGCGCCTGCCTCGCCGGCTACGGAGGCGGCGATGCAGCCCGCTGCCGACCCGGGCGACGTGGCCGCTGCGGGCGGCACACGCAAGCGGCCGCTCATCGGGGTTGCGGCGACGCCCGTTGCGGCGGCGGAGGCCGAGGTCGCTGCGTCGACCGCTGCAGCAGTGGACGTCGTCGCCAACATCCGCTGCGTCAAGCCGCATGGGGGCAGGAGCTGCGCTAGCGGCCACTGGGCCGCGGCACGCCAGCCCTGGCGCGACCGGCGTCGTCGCTCGGGCGCCGGCGGCGGCGCATCCCCTTTAGCGCCGGCAGCGCCGCCGCCGCCGCCGTGCATTACCGCTGCCGCCGCCGGCGGCGAGAGGCCACCGGCGGCGCAGCAGATTACGGCCGCCGATGCGGCGATCGCGGGCGCAGCGGCGGCGTGCGTCGACGTCGGCGCCGCAGGGGCGGCGCCACAGTGCGTGTCGCCGTCAGCAGCTATTGATCTGGAGTCCGCCTGGAGCGCGGCGGCGGCGGCAGCGGCAGCAGCGGCGGCGGCGAAACTCGCGCCGGCGGTGCCGACAGAGCGCCGCAGTCAGCGCATAGTGGCAGGCGCACTGGAGCCGAGGGCACCGCCAGCCGGCGGCGAAGCCGCGGCGCCGGCGGCTGGCGCTGCCGCCAGCGTGATGGCGGCGCGCACGGCCGCCGCCACCGCCGCCAGGAGCAGCGAAGTCGCCGCCGCCGCCGCCGCCAACGGCCACGGGCCGCGCATCGTGGACAGTCAGGCCTTGCAGCTGGCGGCGCCGCCGGCCGCCGGAGGAACCGCCGCCGCCGCCACCCAACGTAACGGGCCGCTGATCGTGGACATCCAGGCCTTGAAGATGCCATCCGCCGCGTCCATCGCCGCCGCCTTCGCCCCTGCCGGCGCCGCCGCGGCGCTTGAGGCGAGCCCCTCGGCCGCCGCGCTCACGGCCACGGGATGGGGCCTCATGTGCACGTGCCCCACCGCCTCGGGCGCCCTCGCCAGCATGGCCTCCGGCGCCGCGCCATGGCGATTGCGCCACATGGAAAGCGGGGGCGTGCCCGAGTCGGGCTCATGGATAGAGGCCACGACGCCGTGCGGCGCGCCCATGCTCGCCGGCGTGCCGGGGGCGGTTCTGCCGCACGTCCGGCCGGTGGTGACGAACGCCGGTGGCGGCGACGCACAGCTCCGGAGGACCGCAACGGCCGACGGCGTTGGCGCGACGGAAGATGGCGGCGGCGCCGGGCGGCGCATGGGCGGCGCGCTGCAGCCGGCGACGCTGTGGGGAGCGCTCAGCGGTGTGTATCGCCTGAGCGAAGCCGGCGGCGCCGACGACGCCGGTGCTGGCGGCGCCGTCGGCGCACTTGTCGACTGGCGCAGCGACACTGTCGGCGGCACCGCCGCCACCTTGCAGGGCGCTGGCGTCAACACCGGTCGGTGGG
The DNA here is from genome assembly GCA_001662425.1 of Chlamydomonas sphaeroides. NCBI lineage: Eukaryota > Viridiplantae > Chlorophyta > Chlorophyceae > Chlamydomonadales > Chlamydomonadaceae > Chlamydomonas > Chlamydomonas sphaeroides. The sequence goes on from BDDC01000002.1 coordinate 342,504, forward strand.
GCTTTGGCCGATCCCGGACATGCGCCGGCGATGCCGCCGCCACGCCGGGGCCCAGCGGCGCCGCGGACGTGCCGGCGGCGGCGGCAAGCCCGACCGGCGTGCTGGGCCGCTCGCTGCTTGCCGTGCGTAAGCT
>BDDC01000002.1:342647-352732 GCA_001662425.1 Chlamydomonas sphaeroides
CGAGGCGGCTGGCGGTGGTGCTGCTGGGTCCTCGGCGGCGCAGCCGGATCACCGGCTGTCGGGCTCTGCTCAGCGTGCGCCGACGCAGCGCAACACAACGCGCTTTGGCGCCAATCAAGTGCCCGGCGGCGCGAGCGACGCAGGCGCCAACGCCGACCGCGAGGTAACGGCAGCGCCGCCGCGGCCCCGCCAGGTCATGGTCTTGCTCGGCGGCAGCAGCACCCATGTCGCGCCGTCCTCCGGCGCCAGCTCGCGAGCTACGTCCTCCGCCACTCCGCTGGCTGACTCCGTCCTGTCCCCGACGGCCAACGCCGGCCGCGGAGCGAGCTTCCGCCGGGTCGTTCCGCAACGGGCGCCCTCCGGCCGTGGCGCTGACAGCAGCTCGGCGAAGCAGTGGTGGCTGTCAACTGGCGGCTCAGAGGCCGCTGCCATGGCCGCCGCCGCCGCCGCCGCTGCATCATCGTCGCCGGCGCCGGCCGGCGCCACAGGCCCCGCTGAGGGGCCGCCGCAGCTGCCCGTCCGGGGCCCCAGCGAGGGCCGGACGCCGGCTAGCGCTGGCCAGAGGGCGAGCTCCAGCGGTGGGGTGCGGCAGGAGGCCGCCAGGTCACCGCAGGATGGTGCACAGGGGCGCGCAGAGCCCTGGCAGCCGCCGAGGTCGCAGCCGACGGAGGTGCGGACGGGGCGGCGGCAGGGGAAGCAGGCGGGCGGGGCCGTGGCGCGGGCGTGGCGCGCGGTCGGCAAGGCGCTTCGGCGCCTCGCGGACCAACGGTCCGGTTCATAGTTTCGGGGGAAGAGGGAGGAAGAACGAGAAAGGGAGAGAGCGACAGAGGGCGAGACAGAAGAGATAGGGAGAGAAGGGGGTGAGGTACAGCGCTTGGTCAGGGATCGCTTGGTCCTGTGGATGTCAGGGTGTAAGGCAGCCGACATGCGCTTAGAGGGTGACGTGGCCTGGCCAGCCCCAGAGCTGCCATGCACAATGAATCGCCCCGCGGGTCATGGCGTGGGGTTTGTGTCCTATGAGCGGCTGCCATACGCCGCTGCTGTGCCTCGGCGTTGCCTTCGAGGAGGGCGTGACCGGGCGTCGCCTTGCGGGTGTGCGCTGCGGGTCATTGGCCCGGGCGGCGTGCGGCAGGCCGCTTTGGGACGCCGGTTGGCACTCCTGGAGCTGCGCACACCGACGTGTCAAGGCTCAAGGGGAGAGCTCAACCCCTCCACCTGGGGGCGGTGCTTGATATAATATACCGATGGATAATACCGGTGATGGAATGATTATGATACGGTATGTGTGGGTTGCTGTCGCGTGAGGGGGTCACAGCACCCGGGGGAGCCGCTGAGTGGCGTCTCGGTAGGAGCCCAGCTGCTAGGCAGCATGGCTAGCCTTACAACTGCTGAGGGGCCAGTGCCTGCTGCCCGGGCGACGGCGTGTGGAGGGCATGCGGGAGGCTCGGCGCTCCTCGTCGTGTGTGCATCTCGTTGAAATCAGGCAGGCAAAAGGCAGGCGAAAGGGGCACTGTGTTGCAGCCGTGTGGACACGAATGCGAGGACGCCCGTGCTGTGGCGGCCGCAGCTCTTGTCGCTGGGAGGCGCTGGGTCAGGGGAGGCGGAGGGATGTGGTAGCTAGGGTTCGGGTTCCTGACTTGGCGGTGTCACGGGGTCAAGACCGGAGTTTTGGAGGTGAAGCCCCCGCCGCGCAGCGGCTAGGGGTGCGGAGCTCCCTAGGGTGGTACGGTCTGTCTAGGGTAGCGGTGTTGGGGGCTGAGTTGGCAGTGAAGGCGGAACCTGCCTCCTGGCCGTGCATGGCTGGCTGGGCGGCGGCTGTTGCGAAGTGGCCGTAGGCTTATGCTAGCGTGAGGCCGTGGGGCGGGGGGCCTGCCATAATGTTTGCACGCAAGCGTGCCCTGCGCGGGTCTGGGTGAAAGGGCTAGGGGTCGCGCCCCAGACGAACACCGGCACGTAGAGCGCTGGTTGAAAGGGGGGTTGGGCGCCTGCGGTTCAACGCCTTTTCTACTCAAGGACCAGCGTGGAAGTCATTGGTGGGCACCTTTCAACGCCGTACACTGAAGTACCGGCAGACCGAAGTGGCGGGGGCAGCCGGCAGGCCTAGATGAAGGACTGGCTGGGGGTACGCTCTTTCCACCTATCCGGATGGGGCCACCTTGCCTTCTTCGCACCCGATTCCGACCTCCTCCGCAACCTGTTGGGCCCAGCCAGCACCTGGGTTGCATCGCTTCTGGGGCACGTCCGGGGGGGAACGGCGCCCGCTCGGCGTCCGACGGTGGGGGACAGCCGAGGGGCCCCCGGTGCTGGCCGTGCTGCAGGTAGCCTCCCGACAGCCACGTTCCCTAGTGGGAGCTTGGTAGCACGTAGCTTTCACAAGCTCGCTTGGTAACGACTAGCCGCGGACTGAAGCTCCCAACCGCATCGTGGCCGCCATGGCAGGCATTCAAGCAGCGAGCTTCCTCCTGGGCAGGCATTCAAGCAGCGAGCTTCCTCCTGGGCAAGCATTCAAGGAGCGAGCTTCCTCCTGGCGTCCTGGAGCCTCCTGGGCCTGGTGGAAAATCGACGGCACCCATAAGGTCACAGGCCGTAGTTCTCGGGATATTTGTTGAAAGGTTTTGTGCGCAGCAGGCCTTCCTACTGCCGCCAGCTACTGCGCGTACATGGAATACTATCCCGTATAAAATGTGCAAAAGCGCAGTGCAGTTGCGGAAGAAGCGGCCGCGGTAGACGAGGATCCGCAGGAATGGGCCAAAACCAGGGCCTCCCCTGGCCAAGACCTGCCAAGACTGGCAGCGGCAACAGCGGGAACTGGGTGATGCACACACGTGCGCAGCACAATGCGACCACATAGGCGATCGAACGTACTCATGTGTTTATGCTTGCATTTATCTTTTACGGCGATGGGCCAAGGAATCAGGCGGCGGGGGTAGCGGGGGTAGCGGCTCATAAAACTGCTCTTTTCAGCATACCCTGGCTGTCAGCAACTGCAAGTCGGGCGCGTAACTAGCAACAGATCCTTCTAGCCCGTTGACGTTCCGGCCCCAAGCAACACAGGCAAGGCAGGAGGTGAGGGTCAAGAACGGGGGCCAGAGGTGCCGTGCTGTCTTGGCTTCCGAACCCATAACCCACCCCTAGCTGTACCCGTGCGCTGCTGACTCCCTCCCCGCCCTGTTGATCAGCTGGCAGCTCATGCACGGGGGCGTGATGTCGCGGCGGAGGCAAGAGGCACGGCTCGGGAGACTCCAGACGTTCTCAGAAAGTTACACAGCCGCATGGCCGCGGCCCACACGTATGCACCCCTCAGCACCGCTCTGCGCATCCTCGCTGCAACAGTTGCAGCAACCCTCTTATTGATGAGTTCGCTCAAAGGTTCGCTTTATGTACGCTGCAGCAGCAGCCGGCCAGCGGCGCCGCCGCTGGCCCAGCACACGGCCTATATGAATAAAAAAAGAGCCAATAACCACGCGACCTCCCGTCGCGTCGATAGTCAAGGGACTGCCATCCTGTACATGCTCCGGCTCCAGGGCCCGAAGCTTAGCAGCATCCTGCCGGGGTAAGGGGGCAGCGCGTGTCGACAGACACGGCCCCCTCCGACCGCCGGTGCAACCATTGCCATCCAGCGGCACTCCAGACAACGCCCACGTCAAGCCACATCGTCAATTTACGACACGGACGCCTCAAGGTCCTCTCCGCAATCTTCGCTGGCGAGAAACGTCGGGTTGAGTCGGACAGAATCGAGAAACCTGAGAATCCAAAGGTGTATTCCTCGAGGCTCACGCAGGCGTTGACGATGATGATGGCAAAGATACCCTCTGGGTTGGTCAGCGACGCCATAGCTATTCCGACGAGGCCAGGGATTCAGAGAGGCGCCTCGCCATGAGCGCCTGCTCCTGGCTTGCGAAGTAGCCTTCCAGCTCCTCACGCGATGGCCGCCCGAACAGAGAGCGCGCCACGGGACCAAGTGGAAGTGACAGGGTGCCGCCCCCGCAGAGCACAGGAAAGCAGGGCTTTGTAGCGCAGCTTGTCGCGCAGCTGCTTGCACTACTGTGGGTCGTAGTTGCTGCGCCAATGGGGCCAGAAGAGAAGGAATAAGCTGGGCCCTCCATTTTGGTATTGCGACGCTTGACGTGGGACGTGTTTCAGGTTGAACAACTCGTATGAAGTGCAATTGGTGGGTTAAGCTTGGCGAGGCCGAGAGGTCCTTACATCGGGGTTTAGGGACGATAGTGTTTCCGTACAGCCGCTATCACAGGTGACGCGCTACCCCGCTACCGGCCAGTGCCTACCGTCCTGTTGTTCCAGCAGACCAACAAGCTATGCAGCTGTTTTTGCGGGTTCGCAACATAGTCCGCTGACAGCGCCAGCTCAGACTTCTCGTCTCCGGGCTCAGGCTCACGGGCGAACCCAATTACAAAAAGCTGCTATTGGCACGCGCGTGTCACTCAACACCACTCGTAGTCCTGTACGAGTGCGCCTGGACGCCTCTTCGGCTCATGTTCATGTTGCGAACGCCTGCAGGCCTGTACCGCAGAGCGTGCCCTGAATCATACGTTTCCTCGTGCGCACTGAGCACCAGGTGGCTCACGGTCGTAATGGCCAGGCTGTCAAGCTTCTCTGGCCTTGTGTTGGGCCCGGTTGGTGCCGTGCTGTGTCCTGGCTGGCTACCTTCTGACGCATTGCCATACACCTCAACGTTCAGTCCTGCTGGGACCAGAGAGCTCCGCCTGATTGCCTATCTACCGAACCTGCCTCAGGCCACAAGCAGGGCGATCCAGGCTTGCGTCCTCATAGTCGGCAGGCACAGGCAGGCGCGGAAGCCACCGGGAACCCTGCCCCCGCCAGCCTGCGTTGCGCGGGAACGTGTCTGAGTCAGGTCACGCCTTGCTAGACAGCTACAGCGGATCCCCTGGACATTCTACGACACAGCTACGCCATCGCGTGCAGAAGCCATCACACCCGCCCCAGCCCTCCTTGGCGTTCATACCTGCCTGGGTTCAAACCCAGGTGAATCCAGCTTTCAAACGATAAGAATCCAGCTTTCCTAGGGTTTGCCGCCGCCAGGGCGCCTCCGCGCACTGCTGTGGCGCCGCTGCCGCACCAGCTGCCCGCAGCCACCGCACGTTGCTGCAAGTGGCGGCTGGGACGTTGCGGCTGCATAGCGTTGGCTGCAGATTCGTGCCGTCGCCGACCACCCCTCCGCCGCCGACGCACTCCCCAGCGCGCCCGTGCACTTCCGCTCATTATCGTACATCTCTTTCCATAAATCCAGGAGGGGCTACAAGAACTGCATTGCCTCGCGACCGCCACAACGCATCATGATGCGGAGGGGCCCTCTGTACCCACACCTTGATGCGACCCTTCCCAGGGGGGCCCCTGCCCCTGCCTGCCGTCCTCACGCCCGGCGGCGCCGCGCGGGTCTCCCGCGTCCCTGCCGCACGCTCCACACCAGACCTTAACGAGGTCGCTTGCTGCCTTCAAATGCAGCGTGCCCCGACGCAACCCAAAACCCAGCACATGCTCTCTCATGCTGCCCTCGGCCCGCGCCCCCGCCTCCCGATCATGGAATGAGGGGGCTGGGGAGCGGTGCAGAGCTGCAGGTTTGGCAGGCAGTAAGAACGGAGCCCTGGGCCGACAGCGCTGCGACATGACGCCTCGCGGTCCGCCCGCTTTCGACTGGAACCTGCGGGGCCGTGCAGCCAGGGGTGTGGGGACTGGAGGTGAACCGGGTGAATCCAGGGTAAATCAAGCAGGTGGATCCCAGCTGTCAAGGCCTAGGGCGTACTGCTGCCAAGAGCCTTTCATGCCACCGCTTGCGCTGCGCTGCAGGGCGTGCAGCTGCTGGAGGCCCCCGCACGAGGCGAACATGCCCGTCACGGCCCGAGTGCGGCGATTGGGTGGGTCAGCCGCGGCGGACTTTCGGTCAGTGTCACTTCCCGATGCCCCTCCGCCGGCGCCGCGTCCCCCGACACGCACGCCTGAGTACGACAGTGGGCGCTGCAGCCGCGGCTTCTCGTTACAGCCTCGCGCGATAGATGCAATTCGCCAATGCATGGCGCGGTCTGCAGTGGCCGCGGCAACGCGCCGCGTGGCCAAGGCCCCAGGGCGCAGCGGCATCACCCCTGTTCATATGTACCGGCGCTCTAGCACCCCAGCGCTGCCCCGCGCCCCCTCCATGCCCCCTCCATGCCCCCTCCATGCCCCCTCCATGCCCATTCCATGCCACCTCCACGCCACCTCCATGCCACCTCCATGCCAACCCGCTGCCTCGACTCGCTTCGTGCACGTCCCGCCGCTCCGCGGTGGCTGCTTCCATCCGAGCAAACGTGCCCCAACGCAACGGATACCCAACACATGCTGCCCTCACGCCCCGCGCCCCGGCCCGGCCGCCAACACCCGCACATGCCCCCACGCAACCGCACTGCATCACAGCGCGCATAACGCCCTTTCGTCTTCCACACAACCCAGCCCCACCACTCAACAAGCCAACCCAACATGCGGCGCAGGACCTCTCACAGCCCCATCGCCTTCAAGCCGGTCTTCTTCGTAAAACCCAGTACGCGCGCCCTCCCCCTTCAAAACCCCCGGCCCATCTCCGCATCCAATCCGTACCCACCGCCGCCGCCACCACCACCGCCGCCGCTAACCGCGAACCGCGACGGCCCCAGCCTCGCAGAGTGGCCCAACGGCCCCGGACCCATGGGTCCCCCAACACCACTGCCACGCAGCGACGACCCCAGCGGCCCTCCGCCCGCCCCCACCTCCGCATCCAACCCATAGCCCACGCTGCCCGCCACGCTGCCGGCGGCCGAGCGCGGCGGCAGCGGCACCGCCGCCGCCGTCATGAACGGCGCCGCCTGGCTGCCCTGCGCCGCCAGGCGCGGCGAGCCCACCTCCGCCGCCAGCCCGAAGCCCGCACCGGATCCCGGGCGTGGCGGCAGCAGCTGCGACCCGGGGCCGTAGGTGCCAAGCGCGGGCGAACCGGGGGCTGAGCCGGCGGCACCCGAGTGGTGCCATGGCTGCCGCGGCTGATGCGGCTGCGGCGGCTGCGCGCCCCAGTCCTGGCGCGGCGGCGCCTGCGGCCGGCCGGCGATCGAGTTGAGCAGCGGCGAGCGCGCGGGCCCGCCGAGGCCGAGGCCGTAGCTGGACTGCGCGTCCAGCGGCGGCGGCGCGCCCGGGGCCGAGCGCGGCTGCGGAAGGGAGGGGCGCGGGAGCGGCCAATGGCGGGGAGGGGAGGCAACAGCTGACCCAGGCGCAGGGGGCAGGACACGCTGGGGGCAAACGCCTCGCGCGGTCGCTTGCTCCGCACACCGCGTTGCGACCTGGTCCCGTGGGGCCGTGCTCAATGCAGCTGAACGCAATGGGCTCCGTAGCGAGCGGCCTGGCGCATGGCTTGGAGGCGTCATCAAGGGCGGTAGCACTTGCCTGGTAGGACTGCTGCTGCTGGGGATAGGGGCCCTGGGGGCCGCCCAGCTCCGTCGCGCCGGGGCCCACGCCGCCGTACGGCGCATACCCGTACGGCAGCCTTGCCCCCCTCGGCGGCGCCGCCGGACCGCCGCCGCGTGCCGCCAGCTCCGCCAGCGGCAGGTTCACCCCGTATGGCCCCGCGCCGCCAGCGCTTGCGTAGCCGCGTCCGTAGCCCGGCGGCGGCGTCGCCGGGCCGCCGCCGTACCCGGCCAGCGGCGCACCGCCGTCAGAGTAGCCCATGCCCATGCTGCCGGGCGGCGGCAGCGGCGCGCCGTAGGCGGCGGCACGGTGCGGCCAGCCGGCGGGCAGCGGCGCCGCCAGGCGGCCTTGAGCCAGGCCGAGGGGCGCTCCGCCCGGGTAGGCGCCGCCAGGGTAAGCTCCCGGGTGGTGGTGCGAGGGTACGACGCGTGAGTTACCGCCGTACAGCAGGGACTGCACGCCGCCGCCGGCGGCCAGGTGCGGCGGCGCGTACGGCCCCGGCGGCGCGTACGGCCCTGGTGGGTAGGCGTCTGTGTCGCCGTACACTGCGTACACTGCCAGGGGTGGTGGGGCAGGAGGGCCTGCGGGGAGAAGGGCACGTGGCAGGGAGTGGGCAGCGTTGGGTGGGGCGCGGAAGGGTGCGGCGACCGGGCAGGGCGGCATCGATGTCTTGCGCTTCACCGCGATGGCGCCAGCGATGTCCGGCCCAACATGCCGCCCAATCCCATAGCTGCTGGTCGGGTCAGCAGCACGACGCGTCGGCGGCCGCTGCGGCGGCCAGAGATGTACCGGTGCTGGCTGTCGGTGGAAAGGCCCTGGCCCTGACCTCACCCACCTGCGGCGTAGTAGGTGTAGAGCGCGTGGTGCGGGTCGCGTGCCCCCGGCGCCATGTAGCCGCCGCCCTCGCCGCCCGGCCCCATAGCGCCCGGCAGCCCCTCGACGCCGCCTCGCAGCCCGTAGCCGCCTCCGCCGCCGCTCGGCCCCATCATCGCGGCGTGGCCGGCCGGATGGCCGCCATGTGCCGCGTGGCGGAAGTTGGGCGGCTGGTGCTGCAGCGGGTGCACCGGGTTGCCGCCCGGGCTGTAGCGCGGCGTGCGGGGCCCCGTGCCGCCGCCTGAGCCCATGCCGGGGCGGCCGGGGGGCAGGGTGGCGCCCTCGCGGTGCTTGGCGGCCGCGTCCGCGCTCGACTGGTACCTGCGGGCCGGGTTCGCGGTGGGGGGATCGAGCCTCAGTCGTAGCAGTCGGCAGGCAGCCGGACCAGCCCCAGCAAGCGGTAGCGAGCGTCGGTTTGGAAGGTGCCGAGTGAGCGGCCCGAGCGACCCACATGCTGCCGTCCAGGATGGCGGGCGGGCGCACGCTCATGAGGTCGGTGAGGAAGGCGGGCAGGCCCTGCACGGGGGAGCGGTGCGGTGAGGGCGTGGCGGCAGGGCGGCATGAAGGCGCGGGCGGAGGGCGCAAGAGCACATTGTGCGCGCGCAACCGCGAGGCGCTGGCTGGCAGCACACCGGGTGCAGGCGGGGCCGGCACCAAGCAAGCGGGATGGCGCCTTGTGGTCGAGTCCGTGCACCACGGCCAAGTATGGGCCCGGTACGAGTCATGTGAGGATTGACGACAATGATGCACTATGACAACTGGCGTGCAGACGTGGCAGCGCTGCTCACCGCGGGCGCCTTGCGGTTGAGGCCGTGCACCACGGCCAGGTTGGGCAGCAGCACGCCGGGCAGGAAGCGCACCACCAGCAACGCCAGGAAGGTGGCCACGGGCGGGAAGATGAGGCGGAAGATGAGGTTGAGCGCGTGCCAGTGCTCGTCGTCCACCCCGCGGCACAGCGGGATCTGGGCAGGCCGGGGGTTGGGCAGACAGGGGATGGGGGAGGGAGATGGGGCGAGGCACAGGGGAGGCGGGCGGCATGCCCCTGGCACCGCACTGTGCCCGTCGACGCCTCCCCTGCACATATGTGGCCCGCAGCCCGCAGTCCCACAACCGCAACCGCAAGCCCGCACCAGGTACAGCAGGCAGGAGGCGACGAAGGAGGACGTCATGGCGGCGGTCGAATAGAGCCCCACACGGTGCACCTGGGGGCGGGGGGGGGGGCGCAGCGGGCGTGGAGCAGCGGGCAGGGCTCACGAGGAGCCACGGGTGAGGGCGAGCGCGGCGCGCAGTGGGGTTGGGGAGTGGCGCTCACCGCCAGCCAGCTGCTCGGTCGGTCGAGCCAGGGCGCGTCATGCGGCAACGTTGGCCCGGCCCGGGGAGGCGGGCGTGCGCGCGGCGAAGGAGCAGGCGAGGAGGCCGAGGCAGAGCATGCGGTCCCTCCCAAACCACACAAGCTTACATTCTATCATTTGTTTTGAAGAGGAACACGCCAAACACGCAGGGCGTGCCGCGCTGGGGGTGTTGCTCTCTCTTACCAAAACATGGACACATACATACTCATTCTGCGGTCGCACCTCGGGGTGGCCGGTGTACATGCGGTGCACTAGCTCCTGAGCCGCGGGGTAGCCCACCGGGTAGCACACCAGCATGGACGCCTGAGGGTCGGCACGGGGCGTGGGGGGCGGGGAGGGCATGGAAAAAGTGAAGGGGTGAAGGGGTGAAGGGGTGAAGGGGTGAAGGGGTGAAGGGGTGAAGGGGTGAAGGGGTGA
>BDDC01000003.1:10468-38625 GCA_001662425.1 Chlamydomonas sphaeroides
CCCTTGATCCGCCTGGTTCACAGGCCAGCGAGTGTGGACCAGCCGCTGCCCCTCGCGCCGCTGCAGCCTCCACAGCGCCAACACCGGCAGGAGCTCGCAGCCGCGGCTCCGAGGGGCGAGCCGGAGCCCGGCTGGTGCTGGGCGGCGGCGGAGCGGATGAAGCGCCTGCAGCACGGTGTGGCGCCTACGCGCCAGCAGCGCTCGTACGGGGAGCAGCCGCACGCGGAGATGGAGCCACGAGGCGGGCTGCCGTACGGAGCGCCGAGCGACACGTCGGGGCGCAGGTACAGGCGCACGTGTCGTTGGCGGGGAGTGGTGACGCCCCGGCGCGGCCACAGGCCCATGCTGCCTTGCTGCGCCAAAACATGAGGGGCATAGCGCAGTGCGTTGCTTGTGGGGTTGCCCCTGCACAACTGCGATGAGGTCGTCGCATGCTCCCAGCGGCGGCGCGTGCCACGCGAGCGCCCCGGCAGGTACGAGCCACCGAGCCACACCCGCACCCCCGTCCCTGCTGCCCCCAGGCAACCCGCGCGCTCCCCGGCCCTCCGGCCAGCCGCCGCCAGCCCCGCACACGGCCCCGCGGCCCGGCTGCTCGCGGCCGCCGCCGAGCGGAAGCCGCCGCCGGCAGCGCCCGCGTCGGAGCCCGCAGCACGGCAGCACGCAGCGCTCCTGGGGCGCCTGGCGCAGCGCGCGGCGTCGCTGGCGCTTGCCGCGGCCGAGGGCTCACTGGACAGCGGCTCCGTCCGGGCAGCCCTGGGCGGCGAGATGCGTGAGGCCGTGGAGCAGACCCTGGACCTGCGCCAGCCGCCGCCGCCGCCGCCGCCGCCGCTGGCGCGGTGCGGCGGCGCGGAGCGCGGCGGCAACGCCGCGCGGGCGCGTGGCCGGGAGGTGGGCGTGGCGGCGGCGCGTGAATTCTGGGAGGACGGCGGTGGCCTGCGGCTGCAGCCGCAGCCGCAGCCGGCGGCTCCCGCCGCAGAGCCGCAAGCGGGGCTCCGCGTGCTGTCATTGTCGGCGCGGCAGCCTCCGTTGGAGCACCGCGCCGGCGCCGCCGCCGCCGGCGCGGCGGCGGTGGTGGCGGGCGGCGGCGCCCGCGGCGACGGCGACGGCTGGGACCGCGGCGCTTTTCCACCGCAGCGGGCCGCTGCCGGGGGCCGCGGCGGTGTTGAGCCACGCGCTGGAGCCACCCGTGCTCCGCCGGCGCTGCCGGAGGAGCTGCTGCGGCGGCCGCCCGCACGTTCCCGACCCGGCGCTGCCGCCGGCGCCGCCGCGGCGGCGGCGGCTCAGGAGCTGTGGGCGCCGTACACTGACGCGAACGCCGTTGCCAAGCAGCATGGTGGCGGAGCGGCTGGCGGCGCAGCTTCGTTGTCAGCAGCGATGGCGGCGGCGATTCTGGAGCAGCTCCTGCAGGCGCGAGGCGCCGCCGCTGCCGGAGCAGAGCGCGTACCCGGCTCGGGCCGGTGGCCCGAGCCGAACGGCGCCCCTGCTGCGGTCGACACGACCCTGGTCGGGCGGCGCCACAGGGCTGCGCCGCCCGAGCCCCTGCAGCTGTACGAAATGCAGCCGTACGACATGCCACCGTGCGAAAGATCGTCGTACGACATGCAGCCGTACGACAGTCGGCAAATACGCGGCATGCAGTCTTACGAAGAACAGTTGTACGATAGGCAGCAGCCGCTGGGCCCGGCGGCGGGCATAGCCGGTGGTCTCGCAGCCGCCAGCAGCCGCTACAGGGACGAGGCAGAGGGAGCCGCCGATCTGTCCCCTGGCCGGCGGCTGGTGCTGCAGCCGCTCCACGCGCAGCCGCTGGCGGAGGCGAGGCAGGCCGCTGGGTCGGGTGGCGCTGGTGCGCGGCGCGGAGTGCAGGGTGGCGCGGCCGCAGCTGCAGCAGCGGGCAGGGAACCTGAGGCGCAGCCGCGGGAGGAGGGCAGCCTCTGGCAGGAGCTGCAGCGCGCTCGGCAGCGCGAGCAGCAGTGGGAGCGGCAGCAGGAGCAGCAGTGGGAGCGGGAGCGACGCCGGCGGCAGGGCCAGCGGCCGGCGCAGCAGCAGCAGCGGGGTCCGGAGTCGTGACGGCCGTGCGATGCTCGCTGGCAGGAGACCGCTCGCTGGCCGGCCTGCGCAGGACGCTTTGTAGCCTAATCGTGACGTGTACAGGTACTTGTGTTATTAGAACGGATGGCGTAGCTGGGACGAGACTGCCCGCTTGTGGCTCAGAGTCGCTGCGCGGCTTTGATGAGCTGGGCTGCCCGGGTCGGCTGCACACGCAACCGCCGGCGTGCGGCGTTAGGCTGCAGCTGCTGCTGCTGCCGGGGACAGCCGCCAGCCGCGGCCAAGGGGCGGCGGCAGAGCAGCACAACCCGCGCTTTGCTCCGCCACTCCGCCTCCCGGCGCGGCTCCCAGCGGGCCCGTGCGGCCGGCCCGTGCGGCCGGCCATGGGCGCCGGACCGCCCCTGCACGCACCGTGCCTGGCCGCGGGCGTGGGTCGGGGCAGGCGCGGGCATGCGCGTCGTGCCCACCTGCTGGCTTCTGCGCAGCGCAGCCGTGCGGCACGCATGGCCGCCGCACGACATTCGTGGTCGCACGGAGTGCATCGCTCCAGCTGTTGGTTGTGTGTTGTACCGTGCCGGCTGCCTGGGATGCTGGGAGCATGCGCGCGGCGTCCGTGGCACGGCCGTGGCTGCAGCTGGTCGCAGCTGGCCGAAGCGGGGCGAGGGGCAGCCCACACGCCCGTGCGTACGCCCACTGGGAAGCAAGCGCTGCAAGGTCTGGGCTGCTGTCGTGCCGCCGGATTGCTATCATGCTGCGGGATTGCTGTTATGCAGCGGGGATGCTGCGCCGTTGAGTTGCTGTTTTGCCGCCCGGGTGGGAAGCTGGTGCTGCTGTGGGGATGCTGTTGCTGGTGGGATGCTTGCACGTGGATGTATGTAGGAGTAGCTTGGTGCTAGGTGTAGATACGCAGGCGTGCCCTGGCTGGACCGCAGGCGCTAGGCGGCCCCGCGCCGAGCGGTCAGGTGGAATTCGATAGGCGCGGTGAGCTGGAGTGGGCAGGCGGTGGCACGTGGCGCGAGCGGCCCGGGTTGAGGTTGTGGGGGGCGCGCCCGCGCGCCGCGGGCTAGCTGTCCGGCTGTATGTAGGAGCCGAGTGGCGGCGGCCGAGGTAGGCTGGCACGAAGCGGCAGCGACGAGCTGTGTGCTGCGCTGAGCAGGGGCCGCGGTGCTTACCCACGGGTGAGGGGAGTCGGGCTTGGCCATGGAGGCATCCCGCGGGAGAGCTGTTACATCAAGTCATCAGGTGCACCAGCACCGCCCCGACGCCACGCAGGCATACATCGAGCAGCTCTTGAGCCTTGGGCGCGCTGCCGTCTCTACTCTCCCGGCCCCGACACCTCCATCCCGCCAGCTCAACCTCCGCAGCAACACCCGCTCGCGTCGACACCGGGTCGCCGGCGTGTAACCCACATACCAAATACGGCCGTGAGCTCCCTGCTGCCAATCGTGTCAGCCAATCCTGGCTGCCAATTCTGTCAAGCCACAGCAGCCAATCCCATACGTAAATTCCTAGCCGCCAAGCAGCACGAGATGGCGAGGACCAATCACCCATGTACAAGCCCCGAAATGCATGATCCCAGCCGTCCCGGAAAAAAGCATTCTACGGCCTGATACTTGCGCGCTTTTCGATGGACTGGTATGTACCGGTAACCCCTGAAGCAGTCCAGCACTGGATGGCCAAGTCCTCCTAGGTCCAACTCCCCACAACCTAGGAATCGTTAAAAACCATTGTGCAGCCGCCCACGCGGCCCGCCTAGCCAATATGTTCGTGCATACGGCCTCCCGAGGCCCCTTCCGGGCCCGCCACCTTATCACACAGCGCGCACTGTTGGTAAACATTGCATGCGCTATGTTCATGGAAAACACCCGTCACCCAGTCGCCTCCTCCTCGGTGCATCTGCCTCTCCCTCCGCCGCCCTCTCTGGCGCCTAGGCATCCGCCACGGTGATGCGCTTGGGCTGCGGCTTGGGCTGCGGCTCCCTCTTGGGCACCGCCACCGTCAGCACGCCCTTGTCCACGCTGGCGGTGATGCCCTCCGCGTTGGCGTTGTCGGGCAGCGCAAAGGAACGGTTGAAGGCGTAGGAGCTGCGCTCAGAGCGCCAGACCTTGCCGGAGGGGTCCTTGTCGTCGTGAGCGATGGTGCGGCTGCCGCTGACCGTCAGCACGCCCTCGTGAAGCTCAACCTGCAGGGGCCGGGACGAAGGCGGGCCAGGTCAAGTCAAAAGCGCAGAATTTAGGTGTGTATTCGGCTGTACCCTTCATTGCAAAGTGGGCCATGACAGGCCATGAGTTTCTCTCGCCCCAGCAATTGCCAGCCACCCGCGCCCATCCCCAGCCAACCTCAGCACAGCGACGTACCTTGAGGTCATCGGGGGTCATGCCAGGTGTATCAGCGATAATGGCGTAGCTGTCGTTGCGCTCCACGATGTCCATGGCCAGTGGGTGGGTTGTCCGGGCGGTCGCGGGGCGATGCTCCGAGGCGCGCGATGGCGACACGCCAAGCATGCTGCCGAGCATGCGGTCCATGGCGCGATCCATGGAGGTGACGAAGGGGTCGTTGAAGAGAGTCAGCGACATGGCTAGAGAGTTTGCGCTAGGGGTGAGCTCGTAGAATGTTGTGAAAAGGCTTGGAACGTAGTTGCACGATGGCTTGTCTGCTTGTTGGTCTCTTTGGATGTCGCTATGTATCCTGAGGTACGCTGGTGTGGCGGTACTCGCGCGGCTATATGTGGGCTGCCGTGGCGACGAATCGCGAACCGTCGCGACGCGGGTCGCGACGACTCGGGAAACGCCCGTCTAGCTTCAAGGATCTGCCCTTGCGTTCAAAGCGGCGCTTGTGCGAACGACGAGCATCTGGTAGCGACGGCGAGCGCGGGGTGCCTGGGCCTGTGTGTCGATGCGCGTCGACGGCGGGATCAGCAAATGCCGGAATAGCTACCGCCTTCCCAACAGGAACGCAGGTTGGCCTTCGGTTGCTGTCTCTGCACGCACATTCCTCGAGCTGTGTTGCTGGCCGTACGTTTCGCTGTGCATTCTCAACCGCTGCGTCGCTGGCGGCCGCAGGGTTGCTCCCCATCCCACAAGTGCCCCCGCCCGGTCCGCCACGCCGCGCTCCGCAGTCAGGGCCCGGCACGCCTTGCACCCCACACAAGCAAGGACCGCCGCTGCGATTGAGGTGGCGCCTAGCGCTCGACGCGTCATCTCTACCAACCCGCCGTCGCGACCTGTCGTGGCGGACCAGTGAGAGCCACGAGCCCACACCTTTCACGCTCCCTTGCCCACATCCGGCCATTGCCCCCGCTTTTCCCGCACGAGTAGCAGCCCAGCAAGGACGGATAGCCAACAAGGACGTTCCGATTGCTCTTGCCTGGCGTGATCCAGCAGCAGCACCCGCGCGGCTCACCCACAGCCCACTGCCGCGTTGGCCCTAGCGCCGCGCTTCACCCGCATTGGCACCCCTGCCTCCGCAGCCGAAACTGGCAGGGAATTCCCCACGCAGTGGCACTCTGTTTCGGCCCTAAAAAGTTGAAACACACAGCGCCGCCCACACCGTAGCCAGCGGCTGCCAGCACAGGCCGCTGCGCCTCTAGAGCACCTACCATGGCTGCACCATTCGTTCCGTCCTGGGTCACGTTCCGCCGCCACCAACGGCCGTGGGCCAACACATGCGCAATGTGTTCCGCGGATTGCACCCCAGCCCATGCACGTACGACAATTATTCAAGTAACATCGTCCAGGTGCAAAAGCGGATGCATTTGTGCACTTATGACAGGTGCAGACAGGTGCCCTATGGTACACTGGCCAGCCGCGCCCGCATGCGAGGGACGCCACACAGCACAGAAGGCCCTCTGCTTGAAGCCCACGCACATAACCCAAATCACAAACACAAAATCACATACACACACTCTATTTCAGCCCTATAAGTTGAACACACATGTCTCATACGGACAAACCCGTATGCGCACCTGCCACAGGACACCTCCACCACAGCCCCGCACCTCCAGGTCCGCCTCACCGGCCCCCGCCGACCACGCGCCGCGCGCGGCCATGCGAGCCGCCCCTCGGCATCGTCGCCCCCAGCGCCGACAGGAACCGCGACAGCTTGGCGTCCTCGCTGCTCTCCTCGCCCTCGCACTCGGGCTGCAGGCTGCCCGGCGGCCGCACGCGGGAGCCCCAGCGCCAGTGGTCGTCCACGCACACGCGGCGGCAGAAGCGCAGCGGCGGGCCGCCGTCGGCCGCGTCGCGCAGCAGCAGCGCGCCCTCGAGGCCCGCCTCGCTGGGGCCGTCCAGGTTACCGCAGGAGCAGAAGGCGCACGCGTGCAGCCCCCAGCCCTCCACCGCGTGCAGCGGCACCAGCACCCGCTCCTCCATCTCCTCCGGCGGCGTCGGCGGCGGCGTCGGCGGCGCCGGGTGCTCCATGAGCCCGACTAGCTGCTCCGCGAGCTGCAGGTCTTGCACTGGGCCGGGCGACGCGAAGAGGCGGTAGAGCGACGCGCCGATGCATGAGGCCTCGACGGCCGGCGGCGGGCCGACGGCGGCGCCGCTGCCGCGGCGCGCGGCGGCGCGCTGCTGCAGCGCCTTGCCCAAGCTGAGCGTGGCGAGGTCGCGCCACAGCGCGTCCGGGAACAGCACCAGCGCCTGCCGCACCTGCCGCCCCATGGCCGCCAGCCGCGCCGCCGGCACCACGCCCCAGCGCGCCGTGTCGGCGAGGCTGAGGAAGGTCATGCACAGGCAGCAGTCGCCCGGCAGCAGCCGCCGCCACAGCGTCAGCTCGGCGGCCTCCGCCGGGCCGCTGCCGGCGGCGGCCGCCGCCGCGGCGGCGGCCTCGGCGTGGTCCAGCGCCAGGCCCGTCGCCCGCAGCAGCTCCCTGGCCAGCGCGCCCGCCTCGCGCCGCTCCGCCTCGGGCACGGGCAGCCCGTCGCGGGCCGGAACGGTCTGGCCCATGAGCCGACCCCGGATCCAGGAGCACAGCGTGGGCAGCAGGCTGGTCAGGGCCACGGTCAGCAGGCGGTGCGCTTGGCTGCCGGCCGCATCCTCGGCGGCGGCGGAGCCGGCGGCGGCGGCGGCCTGCCTGGCGCGCGCCCACTCGGCGCCGTCGGTGAGGAGCCGCAGGCACGCCTTGACGGCCTTGAGGGGTACGTCGCCGGAGTGGGTGCGGGCCGAGTCGCAGCGCGACTCGGCGCGCAGCGCCTTGCGCAGCGTGACCAGCAGCGCCACGGCCTGCCGCGGCGGCGCATAGCCCAGCAGCCAGCCCAGGCGCTGCCAGCTGAGGGCGGGGCAGAGCATGTTGGACGCGGCGGCGGCGTACGGCGTCAGCGGCGGCCGGTGCACGGCGCGCAGCGCGGACTCGAGCGCCGGCACGAAGCCGCACGCCAGCGCGGAGGCGATGTCGGGCGGCGGCGCGGCCGGGAGCAGCGCTGCGGAGGGCCGGCAGCGGGGCGGACCGGCCGCATGCGTGATACGGTGGTGCAGCAGGACTCGCATCGCAAGGCGCCGTGCCAGGCCACGGCGCTGGCATCAACCTGGCACGGCCCTGACGCTCCTGACGGCTGGCGGGCCCAAGCTAGCTAGCAACTAGCTGGCGCGGCGTTCGCACCTGGCAGCTTCCTAGCCAGCTGGCCCTTGCTCAGCTGGAAGGTGGACAGCGCGGCCACGTTGGGGAAGAGCGTGCGAACGCAGGCCTCCTCCTTCTGCGCCGCCACCACCGCCGCCTGCAGCGACCGAACCGACGCATCCCACCACGCCCGCGGCCGTACCACCACCGCCGCGCGGCCGCTGGGCGCCGCGGGTGTGGCGGCTGGCGCCGTGTCGACGGCGGCCTTTACCGAACGCTGCCCCTGCTGGCGGTTGCCCTCCGCCGCCTCCGCGCCCTCGAGCAGCGGGCCCTGCTCCGCCTCTGCCGGCTCGCCCTGCGACCCCGCCTCCCGCCGCTGCCGCTCCAGCCGCCGCTGCTGCAGCGCCGCCAGCGCGTCGTGCGCGGACACGCAGCCCGCCACCGCCGCCCCCGCGCACGTCTCGCGGCAGCGGTGCGGCAAGAGCCATGGGATGGGCGGGCGCTCTGCCTCGCGCGCGGCCTGCTCCCAGCAGGGCCCTAGCGAGAACTCGGCGACGGCCAGGCAGAGCTGATAGTGCGAGCGCGGCGGGATGATGCTGTTGGCTGGGAAGCCGTCGCCCGGCTCCAGGACCTGCAGCCACGTCGTGAGCGCCTCCTGGACCGACCACACGTCCACACACGGGGGCGCGTCAGGGCCCGACGCGGCCCTGAGCGCGGCGGAGAGCGCTGCCGTCGCGTCTTTGTTCGCGGCGGTCTCGGCCGACGTCGCCGCCACTGCTGCCATGGCCGTGGCGACGTCGAGCGGCGGCAGCGGCGACGGCCCGAGCAGCTTGCCCGCCGCCGCCGCCGTGCGCTCCGGCAGGCCCCAGGTCGGCGCTCCGCCGAAGCGGGCCATGCCGCCGACCACCACCGCCGCCAGCAGCAGCTGCAGGCTGGGGCCCGGCATGCCCTTGGACCTCAGCAGCTGGAAGTGGCGCATGTCGTCGAAGAGGGTGCTCACAGCCGCCATCAGGCGCGCGTGCGCCTTGGGCAGCAGCCCATGCGGCTGGGGCTGCGGCGACGCCGCCAGCGCCAGCAGCAGGCGGGACAGGTGCTCGAGCAGGCCGGAGGACGTCAGCGCGTCGTACAGCGCGGCGGAGAGGGGATCGGGGTCGGAGGCGGGCGTCGCGAGCGCTGGCAGGGGCCCGTCGGCGCCGCCCATGGCGAGGGCTTTGATGTGGAGCACCAGGTCGGAGGCGCAGCGGAGGACGAGGCAGGGCGGGGGCGAGAAGGCTTCCGCCAGCTCCAGCGGCGGCTGCGGCGCCACCGCGGCCTTGACGTCGACGGGCGGCGGCTCGATGGCAGTGGGCGCGCTGGTGTCCGCAGCCGCCGAGCCGTCCGTGGCGTCGTGGGGCGGCTGGGGCTGGGGCTGCGGCGCGGCAGCGGCGCCGGGCGCCCGGGCGGTGGCTGGCGGAGTGCGCAGCTGCTCCGCGGTGAGGGCGGCCGCGAGGCGCGCCAGGCACTGCAGCGTGTCGGAGCGCAGGATGGCCAAGGCCGCGGGCGTGAGCTCCAGCAGCACGCCCACGGCGGCTGCCTGGCGCTCGCCGCCGGGTGCGTTGCAGGGGCCTTGGCGGCGCAGGACGTAGACGCCGAAGGCGTCGATGAGGAAACAGGCGTGTGCTAGAGCCGCACGCTGCTGCACGAAGGCGGCTTGCTCTGATCCCCGCAGCAGCACGGCCAGTAGCTTGACAAGCGTCGCGCGAGGGCCGGGGCGACCCCAAAGAGAGGCAAGCTTCTGAGCTGGTAGCTGTAGGAAGAGCGTGGCGAGCTCCGAGAGCTGGGGGTTGGGTTGGGGAGTTAACAGCAAGGTCCGTGCCAATTTGGGGCGGCGCTCACGGTTCATGGGCGCGTAAGGACTTACTTCCTCCAGCTTGGGCACCCAAGCCTGCGGCGCGGTGCCAGCGATGACAATTTTAGTGGCTGCGCGGAGAAAATTCTTCTCAGTTGCCTCCGATAGCGCTTCTGCCGCTGCCATAGCGCCTTCGTTATTTCAAATAGCAAGTTATGCCCTCGCAGCGGTCAGCGTTTCAAACTGCGTGGCAGGTGGCGTTACGTATGCTCGTTGCACAACGAGCAATGTTCTTGTAGGACGCCTTGAAACTATCCAGGCATTTTTTTACTGTCGGCCGTTGCGCAACCTTCCAAGTTCCATCCCGCGCCCCCTCTCCCCTCTCGCCCTCTTGTCTCGGGTCTCCACGTCTCCTGGCAGCACCATCGGGCACGGGCAATGAGTCTTCGCACATTCGCACACAAGAGAACGTCGTCAACAAGTTACCGTGTTGTGCGGATATATAATGGACGGAGGGAGGGAGAAGATGGGTTGAAGGTACTTGCCAGGGGGCACCTCTGGTACGTGCCTCTCTTCCAACGCGCCGTCTCCATGCATACGCCAACCGCGCGACACAGTACAGTAGTCTACGGTGCTATGCAGACACGCACAGCCGCACACAGGCAACGTACAAATTCAAACATGTCGCGGTGTTGACCAGTCGCGCCCACTCCGATAGCCACCCTTCCAAAGTCAGCAAGCATGGCTAATGTTGTTGACCTTACAGGAGCGGGCTCCGACGAAGAGGTGCTCACAAAAGGGAAGCGCGCGGCGTCTCCCGACAGCCTACAAGACTTGGCACGCGCCCATAAGAGGGCGACCAAGCACAATGGACTGAACGTGGTGCAGCCAGCGCATCTTGTCGCTGTCGCGGCGGGGGCCGCCATGCGGCAAAGCAGCAAGCGCGGTTACCCGGAGCTCGCGGTTGCGACCGAGCTACCAGCGGTGAGACTTGCAGCTTTTGGTTACTTCTTGCTGCTTTCGACGTGTTCTCTGCACTATTCGGTTACCTCAGCGACACGTAACACCCACGCCCCTGCACATCCCGTTTTCCCAGGCGGGACTTACACATGCGACCTCACGTGGCAGCGCTGGAGGCGACCTGCCACGCGTGCTGCAGGCGTCGGACCTCGAGAACAGCGTTGCGGTCCTTTCAGCAGCGCTCAGGTGCGGGCCGTGCGCCAACGCACGCGGCCGCCGTCCCCTCGCACCCCTGCAGCGCGTCAACTTCCTGTGTTGCGCTGACACCCACCGCCTGCGTTGCCGCCTCCACGCTTCCACCGCACCCCGCGACGCCGACTGCGCCCTTCGCCCCAGCTTCCAGCCCTCGCCCGCACACCTGCGCCCACCCCCGCAACTGCATCCCGCACGCAGGTGGCGCAGCCCCGCCAAGCCCCACAAGATAGCCCGCCTGCACGGCCCGGACCACGGCCCGGGGCGGCCTACAGCGGTGCGGGGCATAATCGACGTGTCGTGCGACGGTGACGATGACGAGCACCACCACCCTGGGAACGGCGGGCACCAGCAAGCCCGCAGCCGCTTCCGCAGCAGCGGCGGCGCGGTGGGCTGCAGCGCGGGCGGCGCGACCGCAGGCCAGGTACGCTCGCACCGGGCTGGCCCGGCTGTGGTCTGGGTGCGGCTGGTTCAGAGCCGACGGGAAATGGGTCGCGAGATGCGGTCCGCGGTCCACCATGCGACGTGCAGTGCTCTCATGCTCGCATCCTGTACATCCCCCAGGCGTGCGCGAGCCCGTCTCGCACCGGCTCGCAGCCCACGTGCGCGCCCGGCGCTTCGGCGCAGACGCAGCAGCAGACGCAGCAGCCGGAGTGGGGCCAGCTATTCAGCGCGCTGAGCCTGGGCGGCGGGCCGCTACGGAGCCAGAGGTCCGAGCCGGTATGGGCGGCGGCCAGCAGCAACCGCGGTGCAGCGGCGGGCGGCGGCGCTGGAGCGCGGCGCCCTGTGACAATGCCAGGTGTGCCTCAGGGGGCTTGGGAAGCTCGGATGGCATGTGGGTCGAGGCGCTGCAGGCATGTGGGTCGGGGCGCTGGGTACGATCAGCAGCGGGCGTCTAGTGCGCTCGACAAAAGAACGCGCCAGTTCAGTTTGCTAGGGCCAAGGTAGCGAGGAACATACCGGTACCTAGCAGCAGGCCTAAGAGGCTGTGCACAAGCGCGAGCCATAGACAGGCCTCTCCCGGCACTTCGGGCCGCGTTGGACCTTGAACAAGTCAAGCCATAACCAGCACAAGCTAGCCCCTACCACCTAGCTTCCACCACCGAATCCCGCCAACAGTGCCCCGCCCACCTCGGCATGCGCAGGGGGCGGCGGCGCCAGCGGCACTCCGAGCAAGCCCTGCCAGCCGACCGGTGCTGCTGCCGCCAGCGGCGCCCAGCCGCTGCCCTGCAGCCCTGCGGTGCCGGTCGTGACATCGCCCTTCAAAGCAGTGGCCGCGACGCCGCTGCGGCCGCCGCGCGCGCCCGCGAGCGCGACGCAAGCTGAGGAGCAGCCGGGAGGCGAGGCCATGGAGCAAGGCGAAACGGCGCGCGAACCCGGCAGCAGCGCCCGACCCGAAGCGCAGGCGGACATGTGGCCCGGCCTCGAGCCACTAGACCTAATGACTGAGGACGGGCCAGGCGTGGCACGGAGCGCCGCCGAGCCGGCTGCGGCTGCCGTCGGCGACGCCACTGGCCAGGCCAGCGGTAGCGGCGCCGAGGCACTCTCGCTGCACCCCTCGCGGTCCGGCAGTGGCGGGTTCCTGGCGCGCGAGGCGGGGCGGCTGATGCAGTTTGCCAACGCGGCCGTGACTCGCAGCCCCTGCCCCTGGAGCTAAGCGGGGACTGGGGGCTGTAGCTTTGGAGCCCCTGCTGAGCCAGCGCCACGGCATGGCTTGCGGGCCTCTGGCGGCAAGGCCGCATCGGACGCGGCGTACGCTTTGTATTCACCGTATCCAGCGGACGCATACGCGGACGTCCTGGGCGGTCTGGACTTTGGTGACGGGACAAGAACTAGGTGACCCAAGGGTTCGGTGCCCCATAATGCGCCGGGCCGGCAGCGTCGCCCGCGCGGGCCGGCCTGCGGAAGGCTTGATGTTTCGATCCGAGCAGTTTGACATAGTAGACACAGCGGCAATCTGCTAGCGCGCGACTTGACACGCGTGGGCGTGCGTACGTGTGCGCGAGCGGCCGGCATTGATGCGAGATTGACGACCGCGTATGGCCCAGTGACTACGGATGCCAGGTTGAGGGAGATGGGCGCTGCTGCTGGTTTGGCAGGCCGCAAGTCCCCCGCCGGCAACGCATAAGTGACCGAGACCACGTACCCTACCCCTTATGTTAAGCCCCTTTTGGATGGTGGACCGGGCTGTGGCTTGCGTGACCGGTACTCCTCGTCTCCGTCTCGGATGTGATTTCCTCCTGCCCTGCCTCTGGATGGCGTACTATTTGTGCGGTGTACAACAAGCAACTTAAAACGCAATGGTGTAAGCCAGGCAAGGCTCTTGCGCCCGTCACGGCCTGGCCCCAAGAACATCCCACAATGCCGTCAGTTCTAGCGGACCCGGTCGCATTGGTCTCCTGCAAACTGGCGCCGCGCGGGGCAGCCAGCTGGGCGCCGCCCCTGGTGTCCTATGCTATGTGATTTGCATGATCCAACTTGTGTGCGAAGTGCGACCGCTGCTAACCGCACCCGCCACCCAGGCTCGAAGGCCCAGACTCTGCATTGCTGCCTTCGCCGCTTGCCCGCCGCCGCAGCAGAGGTCCTCCGCCGCCTCTTCCGGCCGCTGCCGGGCGCGCCGCCGCCGCTGCGCCGCCGCACCGACGCGGCCCCGCCGGCCGCTCCCGCCGATGCCCCAACGCGAGAGCCGCAGCCGGGCGGCCCACCTCGACCTGTGTCGCCACGGCTTGGCGAGGACGGGGCGGCCGCCAGCGGCTGTGGTGGGGAGCCTCGGCCAGGACAGCACGGCGCGTCGGCACGTGCCTCGGCTACCGCTAAGAGCTGCGACCCTGCGGGCGGCGACGGAGGAGCCACCACTGCGGCCGTGCCAGGCGGCTGGTCCCGTGGCGCAGCGCCGCCAGCGCCGGCGCCCGTACGAGGAGAAGGGCACGGGCAGTGGCAGCAGCCCGCTCGGCCGCCTCCGGCGGAGCAAGGGCCGCCCCGGCCATCAGCGCAGCAGCCGGCGGCGCAGCAGTCCGCCGCACAGCTGTCCGGGCCCTCCGGACCTCCTTGGGGCGGCAAGGCAGAACCCTTCGCGCAGCCGCAGCCGCAGCCGCAGCCGCAGCCGCACGCGGCGCATGTCTCTGCCAGCGGCGACGCACGGTGGCCCGGGCCGGACTCGCTCGCCCCTGCCGCCGCAGCGCACGCGCCTGTGCTGGGGCAGCCGCAGCCCTGGACCCAGGCGGCCGGCACTGTGCGGCCGTGGCAGCCGCCGCAGCCGCAGCCTCAGCCGCCCCAGGCGCAGTCGCCCGCGTCGTACGCCGGGCCGCAGCTGCCGCAGCTGCCGCAGCTGCAGCACCCGGGACCCGCCCAGGCGCAGGCCTGGCGACCTCCGCAGCCACCGCCGCAGCCGAAGCGGCAGGGGCAGGGCGCAGCAGGCCCGGGGGCGGCACCTGTGCAGCCAGCAGGCCACAACACGCAGGACCAGCCGCAGCAGGCTCAGCGGCCGCTGCAGCCGCAGCCGCAGCAGCCGGCGCCCCTGCAGCAGTCCTGGCCGCAGCAGCTGCACCCAACGCCGCAGCAGCTGCAGCAGCAGTGGCCGCAGGCGCCTCCGGTGCGCAGTCAGCCGCAGTGGCAGCCGCCCAGCAGCGCAGCCCCGCCCATGCATCAGCCCCAGACGGCGCCGCAGCAGCCGCAGCAGCAGCAGCTCCCCGGTTACCAGCAGCAGCCCCCGCAGCACGCGTCGGCGCCTTGGCAGCCGCGCCCGCCCAAGCCCCAGCACGCCCCGCCTTCCCAACCGCAGCAGTCGCACCCTGAAACCCATGCTCCCCCTCACCAGCAACAGCAGCAACAGCCCCAGCAGCGTCCATGGGGGCACGCGCCGCAGGGCCAACAAGGCTACGCGGCGGCAGCGCCACAGCAGCAGCAGCAGCAGCAGCCGGCTGCACCCCGCGCCGCGTTCGAGCCTGCGCCAGGCCCCGGACCGAGCGCGCGGCCCGCCGCAGCGGCGCCGCAGCCGCCGGGCTCCGACCCTCAACCCTGGTGGAAGCAGCAGCCGGCGGCGCAGCAGGGCTCATGCAGCAGCCAGGGCCAGCGGCGGCAGCCGTCGCGGCCGAGCGACGGCAGCCCCGCGCGCGGCAGCCCCAGCGCCAGCCCGACGGTTGGACCAGGGGCCGGCGGCCGTGGCGGCCGCGGCCGTGGCCGTGGCCGCGGCGCCGCCGTCGCGGAACCTGGCGGCGCCGGCATGGGCGCACCAGCCGCCGCCGCCGGCCGGGGCCGCGGAGGCTCCAAGCCTCGCGGCAGGGGCTCTGGCTCGCAGGCGCCGGCCGCGGCGCCGCTGCCGCCCGTTGCGCCGCCGCCGCCGCCGACGGTGGCGGGTGCGCTGGCCAAGGACGCGGCATGCCCCATCTGCGGCACGCCCTTCCCAGCTCGCACGACGCCAGCGCAGGTGCGGCGGGGTCTGTGAGTGCCCGCGCGTGTGTTCATGCCAAGGAAAGTGACACAGGAGTACGCACGTGTGTGCGGCAGCGCCTGCCACACCCTACCGGTATGCAAGCTGTGCGTACACGGGCATCCGCCGCTAGGCCGCCGCCCGGCACGCGTGCCCGGCGTCCACCTCCACCTCGACCCCGGCCCGCGCCGCGCGCTTGCCATTAGGCCATCACCCGTCGGGCGTTACGCCCACTCCTTGCACTCTGGGCCAACATAACCTGACCTCAGCCTCACCGCGAACCCGGTCCCTGCCCTTCTGCCGGCTGCCTCAGATCAACGCCCACGTGGACGTGTGCGCGCGCGGATACGAGTGAAGCCCGGATGCCCCCGGACCGTTGGGGCTCGTGCCGGAGGCCCGGAGGCAAGGAGGTGCAGCACAGAGCGCAGTGCATGCGCGGCTCAAGATAGGGGGCCCGGCAATGCACGGCTGCATACCGGGGTGACCACTGACCAGGACTCGCGGACGTCCTGATGCAGGCTTGAAGGCGCGGAGCTGGCTGCATGGTGCATTGCGGCAGAGGGTGGCAGCGATGGCGGGCTTGGTGGGGGGCGCGGGTAGCGGTGGGGGGGAGAACTAGGGACGCGACCCGTCGGCGTCTGCGACAGTGCCCCGGGCGTTCAGAGACCTGGCCACGGGGTCTTGCCTTGGTGGCCGTGTGCTGCGCTCTGCCGAGAGCTCCTGTCCGAGCCCCCGCGCCTCCGCGGCGGGTTGGGAACCGGACGCGCGCCGGTGGGAGCCCTGGTTGCGCTGGCGGAGCGCCGCGTGGCCGCATGTGCGGTGATGGTTCGCCGGGGGTGCAGGGTTCCCCGGCGGGGCGTACAGCAGCAGAACACATCGAATTTCGCCAAGGCAGGAGTTGCGTGTGGAAGGCGGTGTGATGGCCTGGACGGCGGCGCCGCCAAAGCGCGGACCGCGGCGGTGGGCTGGATAGGGAAGCGGGAGCGAGGCGGCCAGCGCATTGCAATCGCGTTCTGGTTGCAGGCGCGGAGCATGGAGCTGGCCTGGATGAGGCTTATGTACTACATGTGTAGGTCTCGTGTTGGACTGCACAGGCAGTACTGTGCCTTCTCTGTTAGCCTCAGGGTTGCACGCAGTCTGTAACCGCCAGGGGGGCAGCGGCCCTCGCCCAGCCCGTGGCTTCAAAGACGACAAGCGTTCATCCATGCGCGCTATGCTACCCTCGGCGCCGTACCGCACTGACCTGCCCGCTAGGCCCCGTCCCACAGCAAATGCACTGCAGTTCACGCGTCCTTCTGGCCTTTCCCAATTACCACCCGTCGCAATTTAAGCATGCAAGATGCAACCACGTGCGCGCACGTACGGTAATCGTGACCCCCGCCTTCCCATGTCGACCGGTAGCCAAGCAAGCACAATGGCGACGCCCCAGCTGCAGCCTCGCTACGTCGCCACCCCGCATACCGCATACCTCGCATCGCGGACTGCAGCTTGCACGCGTCCTCTACAGCCTCCTATTGCACCTCTCCCAACGCACCCACTCTAAATCGCGGCCAGTATCCGCTGCGCGTCACCACACGCTCGCCGCCCACGGGCCGTGTGCCTGCCTGCCTGTCCGCCTCAGAGCGCGCGGTCGGTGGTGGTCTCCGCCTCCTTGAGCGTCCGCACCAGCTCGATGCCGCGCTCGGGCTCCACGTGGTGCTGGCTGTCGGCGGTGCGGCGGCACTTCTTGAGGAACGTCAGCAGCACCTGCGCGGCAGCAGCGAGCGGGGAGCCGGGCAGAGTGCAGAGCGATGGGCTCAGGCCTGCTAGGCAGGGGCCAGCTGGGACGAGGGCCGCAGCACGAGGGGACATGGCCCGAGGCACGGGTGCCGCTAATGTGCGCGGAGCAGGGCGTTGCAGGTGCGATGACGACGAGCACGACCGGCAATCGCACACATACCAAGGATGGCCGGACACACAACAGGTGGTACTCTATTTCGGCCCTAAAAGTTGAACACACCGAAGAACACCCCTTCCAACGCTGCGGCAGCGCAAACACCTAGCATGCACGTGTCGCTCTTGGCTTCCATGTGGTCCCTGCATAACCCTAGCCGGCCAGCCGCACCTTGTGGAACACCGCGGGGTTGTCCTCGTAGCTGCGGTGCCCCGCGCCCGGGATGACCACCTGCAGGGGAGCAAGGGGGCGGGGATGTGTCAAGGGGGTTGGGGATGTACCAACGGGGGTGGTTGCCGACAGGAAGCGGCGTCCGCGATGGCAGTCATGGCGGCGCCATGGTACGGACCATGCAGCAGGGGCTGCGCCCTCGCGCCACATGTAGCTGCGTGTGCAGCACGAGGGACGCTCGCAGCTGTCGTGGCGGGCGGGCGGGGCACCGCGCGACGGCACGGCCCCATCGTGCTTCTCGCGCCCCTGGTCCCAATGCCAGGAGACTGAAGGGACGCCTACCTTCCAGGCGTTGTGGAAGAGCTTCAGTACACGCTCAGCGTCCGGCGCCAGCGCGTCCTTAGAGCCGTAGATGCCCAGTGCGCACACCTGCGCAAGCGGCCGCGCGGGAGGAGGTCGGGGAGCAGGGCGGGAGGCCAGCGAGTGTGCGCGGTGATGGCAGCACCGAGCGTGACAGCGAACTCGTCATGCAGCACCGAGGGCGCACGGCGACCACAGCGGGCGCGCAGCGGCAGCGGCAGGAGGGCGGGGAGGTGCAGGGTCAGGTACAGGCACGGCAGCAGCTGGCGCGCGCACTCAGCTGGAGGCCTGCTGCGCCAGCTGGCGGGTCGGCGCTAGCCGGGCGATCGCGCGCCGCATGCCGCTAGCTTCGTCTCGTTCCGCCGCTCGCAGCCCATGCTGATCCAACGTCTCGCGGCGGAGGCGACACACAATTAACGATTCCTAAAGCATACAAACTCTGATCCCCAAGCAAGCCCACGCTGCGGCCACGGGCAAGGGCCCCTGGCCAAGCCACGCCGACAAGCGCGTGAGCGCTGTCCCAGGCCTCCAGCCGTCAACCCGTGGTCGCGCTCTGCCCCAGCCACCGGCCCGTGACGTTGCGCCACCGTGTGGCTTCGCCCCGCCCGCCCGTGCACTGGGCCCAGCCCTGGCCAGGGTGCTGACGACCCTCGTGTTGACCTCATCCCAGGGCCCCGCCGCCTCAAGGCCGCGCACCCAGGGCCCAGCGCTGCTGGCGCTGCTCCGGCGCACCCCCGCGGTGCTAGACCTTCCAGCCCGGCCGCCACCTTCTCGTGAGTCAAGCTCCGCGACCTCATCCGCGCCTGATCGCGGAGCCTGCCTGCCCGTTGCCTCGGCCCCACACCCTGTGGTCCAGATGCTTGCCCAGCCGCCGCACCTTCTTATGGATGTCCTCCCAGGGCCCGTTCCAGTCCTTGATGCCGATGGGCGCCACGGCCACGTAGGACGTGACCATTGTGCCGTAGCGGTCCATGAAGGGGATGGAGTAGCGCCTGGCGGGGAAGAGGGGGGTGTGGGATTAGGAGAGCGTGGCGGGGTGGAGGAGGGTGTGGGCGAAGGAAGTTTGGGAGGGTGTGCGGGTGGACGTAGCCGTGGCACCAGCTGCGCGGTGGCGGGGTGGAGCACAGGCCGGGCAGCGCCAGGGGTGTGGACAACTGTAACGGGAGCTGAGCAGGGGTGTGCCGCATGCAGTCGCAGCGTCTGGGCAGGTAACGTCAGCCCCCAGCCGCGCCAGGAGGAGGAGGACGGCCCGTGTGCGAATCGGGTCGCTGCGAGCAGCGGCAGCGCGAGGGCGGGCCCCAGGGCTCGCGGCACTCGCCCGCTCGCGGAGGGCGATATGAGGATGATCGTGGAGTTGACCTTGGGCCATGCGCTCTCGATGACCGTCTTAAGCAGCTCCGAGCGCATGTTGTTGTCGCTGTACGGCAGAGCGGGCGTCTTGCCGTAGCCTGGGCGGCCAGGGGCACAGGGACGGGGTACTGTGGGTGGGCCTTGTGCTGCCAGCGGTTTAACGTTCAGGCCCCCGCCACCATCATGGTTGCGCCACCGATCCGTTTGCTGCAGTATGTGAGGCGTAGATTGGACTTCCATGAGTGCTGTGTGCGCTTCAGACCTGGCAGGTCGATGGCCATGGCGCGCACGCCGGACTCGGCCACCAGCTTCAGTGTGCCCAACTGTTGCCAATACTCCGAGTTATACTTGGCCCCGTGGAGGAAGACGGCTGTTGGCTTCAACCGCCGCTCTGTAGGGATGGCCAGGGGAGGTGGGGTGCAGACCGCGGGCGTGGGCAAGGCTCTAGGGCACTGCTCCGTGTCCGTGCGCCGGGTCGAGCTGTCCCGGCTCACCCTCCTCGGGCCCGGGGTTGACCACATCGAATAAGCGGTATGCAATCTTGATGTCAAAGAACTCGATAACGCCCTCCTTGTATTCGACCTGTTTGGTCTCGGCTTGCGCGCGCACGAATAGCAGCGCGCACACGGCCGCGAGAAAGCACGCATGTAATCTGATCATGGTTGCTCTGTGGTTGTGCGAGGCGCTGGTAAGCAAACGGACTACAGAAGCGACATGGGGTATTTTTGCCAGCATGGGAAAGACTCGTTTGCGAAGCTGTCGTCGTGCATAACATCGCTGCATACGCAAGGACTCTTAGAACCGCGTGTGCAAGACCATAGCAGCAACAGCGCAACTCAAGCGCCCGCGGCATGTCCTTGTGACCGCGACAAGGCGGACAGCGCGAGCTACGCAGACGCTCCAAGAGCTCTAGAAGCTACTCTAGCACAACTTTCAAGGGCAAACACCTCCGTGCCCGGCAACCGTCCGAGCGTCGTCGATGGCGACCAGAGTCGATTAGCAGCTCTTAGAGCCAGTCGAAGCACCTGGGCGCAAGCATGCCGCCCAAGAAGGATGACAAGAAGGGGGACAAGAAGGGCGTCGACCCCGTCGAGTGAGTTGGGGGCCGGTGGGAGGCAGCCTTCCGCCCCATCCCAGGCTCCCCGCTGAGGAGCGCCGCGCCCCTGCGCACCCTTCCCCAGGGCCAAGTACCAGGAGGAGCTGAAGGCCCTTGAGCAGGCCAAGAATGACTTGCAGCTGGAGCACACGTTTGTGCTGGACAAGTTTCGGCAGCTAAAGGCGGAGAATGACCGGCTGCGGGCAGAGATCGACGGCTTCAAGGGCCGCCTCTCCAATGCTGCTGACGACTACGTGCGTGGGGCTGGGCGCATGGAGTAGACCCATGACGAGCATAGGATGGAACCTGGACAGGGTCCAGAAGGCTCGTTCGTTCATACTGCGCCAGGCCGGTGAAGCCACGCCAGCAGCGCACCTGTGCCCTGGCCGCGCCGCGGCTGCCTGCCTGCCTGCCTGCTCAATTGCCAGCCGCACCGATACCTCTCGCCTCACGCCCTACGCTGCCGTCCCTCGTCCGCCGCGCCTCCTGCAGCATGACATTCTTGAGCACCGGCAGGAGCAGATCAAAGCCGAGGAGACCAAGTTGAGGGGCCTGCAGGTGCGCGGTCCGGCTGCTGGGGATGTGGACGAGGATGCCGCTGCCGCCGCCCGCCTGAACTGCGGCGTGTGCAGCATGCTAGCGGGGCGTGGGCCAGACCGCATTCCGGACCTCACAACCATGGACCGAAGGGCTGGCCGCACAAGGCTTCAGCCCTCAGCCCTCAGCCATTACGGTGGCAGGAGCGCCCGAGGCCGACCGCGGCAGGGGCTCAGTACTGAGCCCGGCCCCGTGTGCAGTTCCGTGACACAGCAGCCCCTGCCGACATGAGCACCACACGCTGGGCTCCCTGCGTGCGCTACCCTGCCTCGCTCGCGCGCGGTCGCGGGCACCACACCTGCGCGCCCCGCCCGGCTCCAGCGGCCGGGGGCGCTAGGGATGAGGGTGCTGCTGCCCTGGCCGGCGTAGCGCATGCGGCCGGCCGCGCGGCGCAGAGGACATCGCAGCTGCCGTGCTGGCGCAAACGCCCGGTGCCGGTCCCCCCCTCCGCCCCCCGCCCCCCGCCCCCCGCCCCCGCAGTCGCATGTGGAGAAGCTGGAGGCTGACATTGCTAAATACCAGGAGGAGATCAAGGCGCTAAAGGAGGCCAACAGCCAGCAGGTGACAGGGGCCCAACAGGGCGGGGCCTTGAGGCGGGGCGTGGGGGCGCGTGGAGGGGCGTGGGGGCGCGTGGAGGGGCGGGCAGTCCCTGTCGCAGGCCGGCTGCGCTGGAGTGGCGATCCCGAGTGCAGAGCAAGGCAGAGCACAGTGCGCGGCCACGGCTGGCTCCGCGCCTGCAGCCTCAGCGGCGAGCTCCAGCAGCTGCCCTGCCCTTGTGTTGCCCACACCTGCCGTTGTCGCAGCACAGGCGGCTGCATGCGGCCACTCGTACCGTTGCCCACACCTGCCTTGCCGCCGCGCCGCGCCATGCCTGGCCCTAACCCCAACCAACCTCAACCAACCCCAACCGACCCCAACCGACCTCAACCAACCCGACCTGCAGGCCATCAAGCTGGACGAGGCGGCCCAGATGCTTGCGGACAAGGAGAACCTGGAGGAGGCGGTGCGGCGGCAGCACGATCTGATTGAAAAGCAGACCGAGGAGCTGCGGATCATTAAGAAGGCGCTGGAGGAGCGGGACGGGGAGCTGGGCCGGGCAAAGTGAGGGAGAAGCGGGATTGGGAGGGTGGCGGGGAGGGAGGTGAAGGAGGGAGGAAGGGCAGGGGCTGGGAAGTGGGGGGGGAGGGAGGCCGGGCACATTGCGGAAAGGTGAGCAGGAACATGGAGAGGAGCAGGCGACGGTCACGGCGCCGGGCGTTGGCGGCTGTTCGTGCGGTTTCTCGCCACAGCCCGCGCTGCTCAGCCTCGCCTTGCGCCCTGCTCCTCCTGGTCATGCCGTCCCCGCAGCTCGCAGATCGAGGAGCTGACGCTCAAGAGCGCGGGCGCCACCGACCTCCGCATCCTGTTTGACGAGCCGTGGCTGGTGCAGGTGAGGGATCCGCAAGGGGATGGTCATGTGTGTTGATGTTGGCGCGCCATAGGGCCCTCACATCTGCACGAAGTCCACGGGCCGCAGCTGGTGCAGGTGGGGGGTGCTAGCGGGGCCGGTGCGAGTTCGGGCGAGGTGCGGGAGGCGGGAGGCGTCATCTTCCTAGGCTAGGCGGCCATGGCCCAACTGACCCTGACCCTGCCGTGCCGTCGTACACCGCCACACGCAGCTGTCGTACGCCCGGCTCAAGGGCGACATCCCTCCGGACCGCGAGCTGGGCTGCGTGGCCTCACTCAGCCGTGAGCCTAGGGGGAGGGCGGCGGGAGTTGCTGTGATGACGGGGTTGCGCGCAAGGCCTCAGCAGAGGAGCTTGGGCCTGCCTGGGAGCTTGCTGTAGTGCAGCGGCGTGCCGCTGTTCTTGGCATGGCTGCAGCTGGCCCCGCCACAAGCCGGGTGCGCTGCGTGTGCGCGCAATGGCTGTACCGGCAGCACCTGAAGGCTACCATCAGCTAGGTAGCCCGCATGCCGCTGGTACTGCCCCGCTGACACCCGCATGGGCACCCGCGCCTCGCTTCCCCACAGAGGGCAAGCACTTGGTGCTGTACGGCGGAGCCAGCAAGGTACGGCAGCAGCGGCCGGGCCGCACGGCAGGCGCCTGCCCATGGAACCCGCCCCACCGCCAACTGCATCGCACCTATCCGCCTCCTCCCCCAGCCTTGCGCCCAAGCCCCAATTTACAACCCTTGCTACCGCTGGGCCGCCATTCCGCGCCATGGCGTACCGCGGGCCATGTCCTGACCGACCCCCGCGACCCCGTGACGTGTGTGGTGGTGCCGCAGGTGGGCGGCGCGGTGCACGAGTCCGTGGGCCGCGAGGTGGCGGTCCTCAACGTGGAGTCCGCCACCTGGGAGCGCCCCAGCTCGGCGCGCACGCTGGCGGGCTGCCACAGCCACAGGTGCGGTCGTGGGGCTGCGAGTGGAGGCGGCGGAGAGCAGGCGCAGGCGCAGGCAGGGGCAGCGGCCTGCTTGGGCGTGGCCCGGCAGCATGGGGCCCTGCGGTGTGCATGTGGGCAGTCGGGCGGGCAGTGTGCATGTGCGTGGGGAGCGCCGGCCCAGCATGCGAGCCAGCACCGCAGCCGGCCTGCGCCCTGCGGCCTTCCGGACCCCGCCACTCGAGGCCCTGCACCCGCCCTCCAGCGCCGTGGTGGTGGGCCGCACCAAGCTGCTGGTGTTTGGCGGCGTGCGCGGCGACACGGGCGGCGCCAGCGCCGACGTGGCGCTGCTCAACACGGACACCATGAAGTGGGTCACGCCGCAGCTCAAGGTGAGGGGGAGCTGCGTGCGGCAGCGGGGTTGGGCGGTTGTTGGTGGTAGGGGTGGGGACGGGCTGTTGGCAGGAGGGGACTGGGTCGCAGAGGGGGCGGTGTGAGTTGCACTGCGAGGAGGCGAAGGGCGGGGCCGCTTGCGTAGCAGAGAGCTCCGCAGCTTGAAGTTAGGGCGGCGATGCAGGAGCAGGGGCATTACCGTTGCGCTCTGGTCCGAAGCTTCGGGCGGGCCGTGCAAGTGAACGGGACGATGAGAGCGGTAAATGGAGAGTGCGGACGTGCGGCAGGGTAGGAGCGCAAGGTCCCGGTGCACTGCAGTGCCGTGGGCAGGGGGCCTGCACCAAGGGAGTGCGCTCGGGTCGCAGCGCTCGAAGTGTGTGGCGATCCAAACGGATTTGGTCCTGTGCCGGCCGCCCAACCCACGTTTGCGCCCTGGCCCGATGCTGCGCCCGACCCCGCCTGCCCCCGCCCAGGGCTCCGAGCGGCCGCTGTCCCGCTCCGGCCACGCGTGCTGCTGCATCCGCGAGCGCGTCTTCGTGTTCGGCGGCGCCACCGCGGAAGGCGTGCTGCTGAACGACGTGTGGATGTACGACCAGGACAGCAGCCAGTGGAACCACATATCCACATTCGGCACCGTGCCCTCGCCGCGCAGCGGTAGGGTTGCGGCGCCGGCAGCCCCAGGCTGGGGGCCGCAGCGGGGCGCAGCAAGCGGGGCTGGGGCGCCCCCGGGTTGCACGGCACGGCACGCAGCGCGTGCGTGCTGGCGGCAGGGCGTCGTTGCGCGAGGCTAGCGACAGGGGCGCAGGGACGGCTGCCCGCTAGCCGTGCCCGGCCGTCGGCCGCGGGTCCTTTGCATGCCCAGCCGACGGCCAACCTCAGGGCTGCCTCGACCCGCCGCACCGCATTTTCCACCTGGTCTGGCCTGCCTCGGGGCCTTCCTCCATCCGTGCCACCTCTCTCTCATCATTACGTGCACCCGGGCCCCTTGACCTTAGGCGCCGCCACCACCTGCACCGACGACGGGCGGCGGCTGTACGTGTTTGGCGGCAACGACGGCGGCCGCTGCCTCAACGACGTGCACTACCTGGACCTGGAGAAGCTGACGTGGAGCCCGGTGGCCGTGCACGTGGGTTGGGGCGGGGGATTGCTGCGCCGGAGTGCGGCGGCAAGGGAGGGGAGGGGGGTAGATAAGATTGGAGATTTTGTGCGATGTTGGGTGGCTGACGGCGGGGCAGGAGCTCAGGGCAATGCAAGGGGCGTCGCCAGTGGACGCCGGGAGGCTAGGGGCACAATGGCGGGCGTGATTCGAGTTGGCTGGAGGAGGCTTGGGCAGGTCTGGCGTGGTGCCGACCCAAAGGGCCGGAGCCCCAGTTCATGCGACGGCTGGCCTCACGGCGCTGATGCTTGAACGTCTGTGCGCGCCCGCTGCTGCTGCCGACCCTGTGCAGATGGGGCAGGCGCCGGAGCCGCGCGAGGGCGCCGCGGCGCATGTCGCGAGTAAGGCACCGTATGGCGTGGAGACCGTTCGCTTCCCGCCCCACCCAGTGCCAGATACTGCAGGACCTCACCCGGCAAGCGCCAGTCTATGCTGTCGAAGCGCTGCACGGCACCACCACCGCGGCCCCGCACGCTCATACCTCTGTGCCCGTGCCGCCCGTACCCAAACGCCCGCTGCTGCCACCGCCCCACCTGCCCCCTCGCCTCACCACGCTCCCACCGCTCCCCGTGGGCCTCTCCCCGCCCCGCCCCCAGGCAAGTACCTGCTCATCTCCGGTGGCTGCTCCACGGCGGGCCGCTGCCTGGGCGACACGCGCGCGCTGGACCTGTACTCGCCGCGCTGGGAGTGCCTGGACGAGGGCGCCTGGGCGGCCAGCCTCATGTGGCTCAAGCCGCGCGCCTCGTACACGGCTTTCTTCGGCAACCGTCAGTACACGCTAAAGCCCAGCATGCATGATAAGCTGTGGGAGCTGCAGGCAAGAGGAGCGAGGGGGAGGGGGTCTGGGGCAGCTGGGGCGGCGGCGCGAAGGAGGATGGTGCGGGCGTGCGGGCGCGAGGGGTGGCTGCAGGGCGCGCGGCGCCGCGGCTGCGCCCCTTGCCGACAACGGCAGGGCGCTGCGTTGGCAGGGTGCCGTACTGTGCTGCGAGTGCTGCCCTGCGGCGCCGGCTGAGCGCGCTGTGCGTCGCGCGCCTGCCTCCTCGCTCCGTACCACCCACCGCCTGTGCTGCCATTGCGCTGCTCGCGCGTGTGCCTCCTCAGACCATGGAGTGGTCGCTGCCGGAGGACATTGAGCGGCTGCGGGCCAACCGGCGCAAGGACAACGGCTTCAGCGAGAAGCTGGAGCTGTCGGACGATGCAGGTGGGCGGGCGGCGGGGGAGCCTGGGGGCCTGGCGTACACGGCCCCTGGCGCGGCAGCTAGGATGAGCGGGCCTGCTGCGCACGAGACACAACCCGTGCCGCCCGGGGCGTCGAGTGCCACCTCCTCCCGTCTGCGCTCGCAAGTCGCAACCCTTGCGCAAGCAGCGCTAGCTCCACCACGGGCAATTGCGACAACCCTGCACGCCCGCCCCCCGCCCCCCCAGTGTGCGGCGTGTCGTCGCTGGAGCTGTCGTGGCGGCCGCCCACCAAGAACAGCGACCGCATCGAGCGGTACAAGCTCATGATTGCCACCGGCACGGGCGTGGTGAAGGACGTGTTCCAGGTGCGGCCCGCCGGAGGGGCGGCGGTTGAGAGGGGGTTGGGGGCGCTGCAAGCAGGCCGAGCGCAGAACCGCGCCGCGCGCTGCGGCCCAGAGGCCGTGGTGGAGCGCGAGATGGAGCAGCGCACCGGCCACTCCGCTCCCTGGGGCCCTCCGCAACTGCTGTCCGCTTCATTGGTGGCCCTTCCGACGCCGGCTGGTTCTTGGGCATGCCATGCCATGCAGGGCCGCGAGACCCGCTTCCGCGTCACGGGCCTCAAGTCCAACACGGAGTACATTCTGTGCGTCAAGGCCATCTACGACGACGGCTCCTTCCTGTGGAGCGAGTCCAAGGCGTACCGCACGCTCACCTAACCCTCGGCGCGCCGCTCGCCGGCATCAGCGAGTGCGGCGGCGGGCGTGCGGCGCGGGCGCGTGCGGGCGGGGATGTGCTGAGGGCGCTGGCCTGTGCGAAGCGCTGGGTGGGTGCTGCCGAGGAGCGCAGCCCCGGTGGGGGGCGCGATGGCCGCTTGAATAGGCCTGCATGTGCGGAGCATGACACGGCCGGCATGAGCCCGCGGCGTGCGGCGCGAGCGCGAGCGCGGGCATGGGCGCCGCTGGGGTCTGGACTGGCTGGCTGCGCGCGGCGGTGCAGTGGAGGCGCGTGGAGTGGGCGTCGCCCGGGCAGAGGCCCATGCAGCGCTCGAGGCCTGCGGTAGGGGCGGCGCGCCGGTGCCTGCGTGCTGGCGCGGGCCCGGGCGGCCGGCGGTGGCGGACGGTGGCGGACGGAACGGGCCGGCGGTGCGCTCGGCATCTAGTTGTGGGGCTGCTGCGGAAGCGGGGCGCAGAGGTCGCCGTCGGGTTGGGTCTGGGCGGCAGGGGTGGCAAGGGGGATGCAGCGGGACAATGGGGCCGTCACCGGCATGGCGTTGGGCTGTGGGTGAGCCGCGGGGGCTGCTGCTTGACCACGCCAGTCCAAAGCATTCGGAGCGTCCTTGGTGACTACAGTACTGTATTCCCCCCTGCTGGGCTGCTACTCGTGCGGGAAAAGCGGGGGCAATGGCCGGGATGTGGGCAAGGGAGCGTGAAAGGTGTGGGGTCGTGGGCTCGTGGCTCTCACTGGTCCGCCACGACAGGCTTTGACAGGGGTGTGGGGCATGACAGGCTTTGACTGCGGAGCGCGGCGTGACGGACCGGGCTCGGGCACGCGGGGGAGCAACCCTACTGCGGCTGCCAGCGACACAGCGGTGTGAGGACGCGCGGCGAAACGTACAGCCAGCACCATAGCTCGGGGCGTGTGCGTGCAGGGACAGCAACTGGAGGCCAGCCTGCGTTCCTGTTAGGCAGGCGGTAGCTATCCCGGCATCTGCTGATCCCGACGTCGACGAGCATCGACACACAGGCCCAGGCACCCCGCGCTCGCCGTCGCTACCAGATGCTCGTCGTTCGCGCAAGCGCCGCTTTGAACGCAAGGGCAGATGCTTGAAGCTAGACGGGCGTTTCCCGAGTCGTCGCGACGATTGGGAGCCGCGTCGCGACGGTTCGCGATTCGTCGGCACGGCAGCCCACATATAGCCGCGCGAGAAGCCCCACAACAGCATACCTCAAGATACATAGCCACATCCAAAGAGACCAACAATTAGACAAGTCATCGTGCAACTACGTTCCAAGCCTTCTCACAACATTCTACGAGCTCACCCCTCGCGCAAACTCTCTAGCCATGTCGCTGACTCTCTTCAACGACCCCTTCGTCACCTCCATGGATCGCGCCATGGACCGCATGCTCGGCGGCATGCTGGGCTTGTCGCCATCGCTCGCCTCGGAGCATCGCCCCGCGACCGCCCGGACAACCCACCCGCTGGCCATGGATATCGTGGAGCGCAACGACAGCTACGCCATCATCGCCGATACACCTGGCATGACCCCCGATGACCTCAAGGTGCGTCGCTGTGCGGGGAATGGCTGCTGGGGATGGGCGCGGGTGGCTGGCAATTGCTGGGGCGAGAGAAACTCATGGCCTGTCATGGCCCACTTTGCAATGAAGGGTGATAACAGAGGACGCATCTACGTACTGCGCTTTTGACGTGACCTGGCCCGCCTTCGTCCCGGCCCCTGCAGGTTGAGCTTCACGAGGGCGTGCTGACGGTCAGCGG
>BDDC01000003.1:43141-57559 GCA_001662425.1 Chlamydomonas sphaeroides
GCACGGTGGGTAAGCCTAGCACCCCCACGGTGTCGCTAGCCGCCGTCACGCAGCCCTGGCATTTCCACGCGAGGTGCTCCATAGCCCCTGCCCTCGCGGCCGCCCACCTTCGGGTCGCAGCGTGCCAGGCTGCCCGCGTAGAGCGGGTCGCGGCCCCGCTCCACCTCTGTGTGTATTAGCCAGTGACGCCCCTGTGCAGGTGGAGAGGGCCCGTGGCCGGCGGGCCCGGGCCGCCAGGATCCGACGTCAGCGGCCACACCACGGCAGGTGTCGCACCTGGTCGCGTGCTCAGCTCACAGGCAGGCAGGTTTACGCAGGCCAGGGGAGCGGCTGGCAGCACAGGGCACTGCCCCGGCCCCCAAGGTCAGGCACGAGCCGCCGTGCGCTTGGGGCGCTGTACATGGCGAGCGTGTCTAGGAGGCCAGAGCCGGCATGGCGCGCAGTAGGC
This sequence comes from Chlamydomonas sphaeroides, assembly GCA_001662425.1. Classification (NCBI taxonomy): domain Eukaryota; kingdom Viridiplantae; phylum Chlorophyta; class Chlorophyceae; order Chlamydomonadales; family Chlamydomonadaceae; genus Chlamydomonas; species Chlamydomonas sphaeroides. Next base: position 43,590 of record BDDC01000003.1, read on the forward strand.
CGCACCCCTCCCGGCCACGCCCGGGTGGCGAGCGCCCTGGCAGCGCCGCCCCTGCTCCCGCCCACTGCGCGGCGCACCTTGTTGCCGTGCGGCACGCAGCTCTTGATGTAGGGGCTGCGCGTGAGGGCGCCCCACAGCCAGGTGTTGCCGCACTGCGAGGGGAGGGTAACAGGGCGTGCAAGTCGAGGGGCAGCGGGAGGGGCTGGCTGGCCCGGCGGGTACGTGTCGCCCCGAGAGCTGGAGAGCTGGGGCCAGGGCTCCCCAGGTCGCGCACCCGCTTCTGGCCCGCTAAGACATAGTCCATCGGGGGTTGAGCGTAGTCGGTGTGTGATGCCGCGAGGGCCAGACGCAACATTACCAGTGTCACGAGCGCACGCAGCACCCTGTCGCGCATTGTGAAATTGCCTTTGTATGCTAGGCTATGAGCGATCTTCCTATAGCCTTGTGAGGCGCTCCTGCTCCTCTGGGTAAAGGCGCCATTTCGACAGCTGCCGCTATGACAACGGCTACTCCCCAAGTCATACAATTTGGAAGCTGCGTGGTGCTGCATGAGATGCTGGGCGCATTGGAGCGTGGAAGAGCCGAGCGGCCGTACTTATTTAACCGTCGTAACCATCACGCGCGCCAGTCCTCAAGGTGGGCATCGGCGCAACACCCGTATTGGCTGAGTTGCACTGCTTATCCGACATATCTAAATTGCTATTGCAACTGACTTCGCGCGCATAGAGCAGCAGACAGCTGAAGAGAACTAGTCGCCGCCTAGCATTATGGCAGTGGTGTGAGCGGTCGGTGGAGCGTCGCACAACGCGTGGAAGGCGGGAATCGGCTCATGGGATGTGAGGCTTCGCGGTCGACCCGCAAGCGACAATGCTCACCTCTACAACCATCTCGCTATGTCGCACGTCTGGTGCTGCTGTGCGCCGTGGCATTCACCGCGAGCACGCTCGCCCAACAAGACGATGCCGAGCTGACGTTCGCTCTGCTGGGTGCTCAGAAGGCAAGTGGTCACTCCAGCAGCTCGGAGCAGGCACAAATCGGCGGGCCACGGGGGGCTGGGGCCGGTTGCGGGGCTCAGGGTACCGGTAGTGTTCCAGGGGCCGTCGTCTGCTTGGCACGCCCCGTACCCTCCGCCCTACCTGCCACGCCCCTCCACGCCCCACCCTACCCCAGAGCGGCACATCCAGCTTATGGATGCACACGCGGGCCAATCCGTACATCCGTACGGCCGCCCCGTACAGCACCGTCAAGGCGAGGCCGCCGCCTCTACTGCGGCGCTGTTGACGGCGCGTGCCCCGGGCCCCGGACTGATATGACAGCGGCCCGACAGCATCTGAGGGGTTGCCTGCCTTTGTGTGTTTACGGCCACCGCCGCCCGGCGCCCCAGCCCCTGCCCTGCTCCATCCGCGCCATGCACGCCCCTTCCTCCCTTGTCCCCTCCCTTCCCCTCCCCAGCCTGTACCCTCCCCTCCCCATCCCTCCCCCGGACCCAGGAGCCCTTTGTGTTCAGCGGCCCGGCGCTGGAGCTGGGCGACTCCCACTGCGAGGCCTCGCTGGCTCTGCTGCGCAACTGGACCCGGGCGGCCCGCTCCCAGCCGCCGGACGTGGCCGGGGTGGCGGTGGGGGAGTGGAGCGCCACTAACATCGTGAGCGCGGGGCAGACGTGGCTTCCACCTAGGCCTTGTGTGAAGCCAGGGCAGCGGACGCGCTGAGCCAGGACACCAGCAGGGCGCGTGGCCGAGTGGCGGTGCGGGGCCAGCCGCAGTCAGGGCATGGGGCCAGCCAGGTCTCCGCGGGGGACCTGGTTGCCAACGTGGCTGCCTACCGGCAGTCGCATGGAGTCGCGGCTGCACCTCTCGTGCCGCCCACCTCCGCGCACGTGCGGGCCACCTTTCCCCAGATGTGCCTCTGCTGCCCGAGGTCGTTCAAGACGCTCAACCCAAACATCAAGGTCCGCACAGCGCTGGCCCTGGCGGCGCTTGCTGCTGCAGCGCAGGGGTGCGCAGGGGTGCGGTAGCTGCGGGCGCCCGTTCATGGCGGCTGAGGCGGGCTGACGCCGCGCCACTGCCGTCCCTCGCCAGCTCGCCTGCTGCCGTTCCCAGCACCTCTGGCAAGCAGGTCGCGGCTCGTGTCGCTGCCGTCATCATTGGGCACGCGCATCATGAAATGCACAGAACACAATGTGACAACACAACCGGGCCTGCAATCTGCGATCTGTCCCTGGGTCTCTCCTGCAGCTCGTCGCGCTGCTGCGAGATCCCGTGGAGCGCGCGCTAAGCCGCTTCCTGGAGCAGAAGCTGGCCAAGGGGACGTACGAGCAGCTGGTGCGACATTATCGGGGGCTAGGTGAAAAACCCACACGTGCCAGAACCTCGCTTGATGGCGCAGACGCCGATGCAGACGCCGATGTAGGGGCCGCAGAGGCTTGCTTGACATCATGCGTTAGGGTGCCGGTGGTGTTCAATTAGAACCGGGTGAGATGCCCTGTGGCACAGAAGCCAATGCAGGGGCCGCAGGGCCTCCTCAATCGGCCGCACCGCACGTCAGGTCTGACACGCAGCTGCCCTTGCCTGTCCCGCGCCATGCGCGTGTGCGTGTGCGTGTGCACAGGTGAAGCGGTACGACTTTGCGACGTACGCGATGAAGGAGCTGGCCTCGGTGCGGGAGTGCATGGCCCGAGCCGCGCGGCGCCGGCGCGGGCCGCCGCCGCCCGCCGGCGCCTTCGTGGGCTGGGGCTGCGGCATGGACGCCGCCACGTGGCAGGAGCTCCACTGCCTCATGGAAGCACGTGAGTCCGCCCACGTGTTGGTGATAGATGTACGTGACGCGGTGAGTTCGCCACACGTGTAGCTGGTGGCGAAGGTGGACTTGATCCTGTGGGGCCGGCTGGCGGATGCAAGCTGGCGCGAAAGCTAGGGCTAGGGGCGGCCGGGCAGGCCGCGCTTCAGAGGCCCCGGAGCCGACACGAGGCACCGGCCTGCTATGCTCCGCACCCTCCCCCCGCCCATGCTCGCAACAACCCGGCTCCGCAGCCTTCGTGGGCTTCTCCGTGTATGCGCCCTTCCTGTCCAACTACCTGGCGCACTTTGACCACAAGCAGGTGCGTGCGGCACTGCGCGCCGAGCAGCAGCTCGTTTTAACCGAGCAGCAGCTCGTTTTGGCCGAGCAGCAGCTCGTTTTAGCCGAGCAGCAGCTCGTTTTTGCCGAGCAGCAGCTCGTTTTAGCCGAGCAGCAGCTCGTTTTAACCGAGCAGCAGCTCGTTTTAACCGAGCAGCAAGGCTCTCAGCCCACAATCCGCTGTCAGCAGCAAGAGGGGCGGCCGCTGAAATTCCAGCGCCGCAGCTGTCAGGCGGCCATAGCGGTCGGTGCACCCCCGCCGCGTGCCGCGAGCCCCTCCGCACCCCTGCCGTACGGCAGCTGCTGGTGCTGTACACCGAGGAGCTGGAGGCGGAGCCGCTGGCCGTGCTGGCGTCCTTCGAGCGCCACATCGGTGTGCCGGCCTTTGCCTACAACGCGTCGGCCGCCGCCGCACGCTACAACGCGCGCGGCTGCTGGGTGCGTCAGGGAGCTTGAGGTTTTCCGAAGTATCTTCGGGCAGCTTGAATTTTCTGTTGAGATATCATTCATTAGATGTTCAGTGCCTTTTGCGGCATGTGCGGCCGGCACGTGGCGGCCTAGCCCGGCGCGGTCCGGACCGATCAAGCGCTGCCGCCGCCGTCGCCGCTGCCGCACGGGGCTGCCCCTGGGTGCCCTGGTCCCGCCTTGCGTGCAGCGGTGCTCGCAGCGCACCGGAGTGAGCCAGGCCGCTGCGCCCTGTGTGCCAGCGGCCGCGGTTGCTGCGCCGCGCCGACGGGTGCCGACGCGCGCCGCACCACCTCCTTGGGCCTAGCCCACCGCGGCCCAGCAACGGAGGCCCGCTCCCCACGGCCCCAAGCGCCAACCTATCGCCGCCGCCGCTGCGCCGCCCTGCCGCCGCCGCTGTCGCCCGCAGTCCTGGTCCTGCCGGCAGCACGAGACGCCGCTGCAGGCGCTGAGCGCCCACAACGCCTCGGCCGCGCTGGCCGACGGCGGCTCCGGCCACGGCGCCAAGGCGTCGGCCGATGACGGGGCGGCGGCGCGGCACGTCAGCCGCAGCGCGGAGGACATGGAGGCGGCGGTGGCGGCGCTCACGGCCTTCTACAGGCCCTACATGCAGACGCTGCTGGGGTGGGCGGACGAGGGCATCATCGCGCAGCCGCCCAGGAGCTGGCGGGAGGCGTACGGCTGAGGGGCGCTCGCGCTTGGAGGGGCCAACAATCCAAACGGCGTTGTTCGTTGGATGCGGCGGCGCACGCGGACGTTGCGCATTCGGCGGTGCGTACGTGAGCCAGGATGTAACGAATGTGGTTTGAGGTTGGCGGTCGGAGCCGTGCGCAGTGAAGGGCTGGAAGGCAGTGCCCCAGGTGCTACAGGACGGTGCCAGCAGCGCGGGTGTGCGCGGATGCAGGGCCACGAATGGAGTCGCGGCGCGCTGATGGAGCTGCAAGGGGAGCCGGGCCGTCGGCGCTGTACCTGGCGCATGCATGTGGGTGGGGCTCGACCCCTGGCGGCGCAGGACAGAGGCCTTGCCGAGCTTGATGAGGTCCGTGTGTAGCGAGATTTAGGGCCTGCCCGTGTCGGCACTGCAGCCCGCCCGCCGCGCACACCTTAGGCCAGGTGTCCGCGGTTCTTAGCAGCATAGCAGCAGCTTACATAAGCTCATGCACCTCGCAGCGCAACCCCCCGGTCACTAGCAGTACCGTGCCGTACACCTGCACGCAGCGAAGAGTGTCCCATGCACACAGAAGACCCGCCACAGCCATCAAATATACGTGCGCCACCACACCCGCTACGCCCGCACCCAGGGCAATGCGCCCCCGCCACTGCCTGCCGCTCGCGCCACTGCCGCTCGCACTTCTCTCCTTGGCCAACAATCCTCGTCCGGGCCCTCCAGTCCTTCACTCACTGAGCCATGTGCTCATGCGACTAGCCGGACCCCTGCCTCGCTGCTCGCGGCCAAAGCGTCCTGGTCCGTGGCGAAGGGCCTCCCGGCCTTTACCACGTCCCGGCCTCCAAGCGAGGGCGTCGCTGCTGCCGACTTACTTCTTTCAGGATCCCCGCTCCTGCCATCCGGCTCCTGCCTCACTTCTTCTTGGCCAGGGCGTACACCATGACGCCCGTGCCCGCCAGCATGAGAGCCACCCGGATGTTGGTGTGCTTGGCCAAGCCTGTGGCCATGTGGGTCGGGGCGCGCGGGGCAGGGGCGCGTTGGGGCGGCGACGACCGATGGCGCGGTGGGCGGCGTTGCAGCTGTCAGCAAGAGTGCGGGTGCGGATGCGCAGAAGCGGCGTGTCATAGCCACGGCCAAGTGCGCTGTAAGCTTCCACGTCAGGTCCGCAAGCGAGCCCCGGTAGCTTCTGGGGGCACGGAGGCCGGTCCGCAGCGGCCCGCGTCGCTTATGCTGCCCTGAGCTGCTTACGCTCGAGGAGGCCGGGCGCCGGCTCCTTGTCCTCCTCGCCGGCCTTGTGGATATCCTTGATGAGGTCACCCATCAGGAAGTAGCTGCACAAGGGAGGGGAGGGTCACGACACGGCAGGCGGAGGAGGTGGGCCACGACACGGCAGGCGGGCCAGGCAGGTAGAGGCGGCCGTACCGTAGGCCAACAACGGCAACAGCGGCAAAACGCCCTACTAGCCGCTCACGTGTAGGGGAGCACGGAGCCGAAGAGGCCAGCCGCGAGCAGCCATTCGGCGCGGAGCTTGGGGGTCTTGACGGCCTGGGCGACCGCCGCGAGCGTTCCGCCGACCATGTAGGTCATGTGGATTGGGAAGCTCTTCTCCATAACCTGCGCGGCATGTGCGGAGGCGGCGAGGTTCGGACGTCGACTGTCGCGACGAAACAGGGCGTCGATCACGATGCACTAGACAACGACCGACATCGGCGGCGACGTCGTTGTGATAAATTGCGGCGCTCTGGAAGCGCCCTGTTGAATTGCAGCCGCGCGGGCCGCCGCGCGGCAGCCGGGACTGGACGGATGCTTCCGGGACCAACCGCACCTTCTTCATGCCCTTAGCCGCGGCCGCGGGCGGCATGTTGGCGCAAACGACGCCAGCCATGGCAAGCGACGCGCTAGCCGCGATGCCGAGCGACGCCGCTGTGCAGCCATAGGTGTGGGCCGACATCTTGCAGCAGTTGGATGAACTAAGCTGGGGATGCGTATACCGGCAACTTATATGCAGCTAGTAGAATAGCTACTCCGTTACGCAGCTGGCGCGAATGAAGCCCTAATTCCCGCAATCGATCCCGGCATGGGCGCGGCGCGTGTGGCCATCCATCCCCCCCCCCAAGCAACCTCCCCCAGCCTTCCCCCGCCGGCCACCACGCACATAAGCCTGCAATGGCTTACAGCGCCGCACTAACGCTGACGCCAGACGCCACCCCCTTCCCGTTGCATCTCGCACGCCAGACTGTGTTGTTCCTTGCCATGCCGGCACGCCGCCTCATGGTGCTATCGATAGCAGCCGCCCACCCAGCTTCACCACCAGCCAATGCACGCGGCCCCCGCTCCTCCCCCGCATTCATGCATGCGCCCACGCCCTCCCCTATCGAGCCACGCGGCCCATCGCTCCGCCGCACACCACCCGAGTGACACCTCGACCAGCCCCGCCTCCCGAGCTCACAAGCCCTGCACAGGCTCCCCTTTGACATCCGTCCAAACACCCGGCTTCCAGTCCAACCCGGGGTCTCGCCTCGTCCGGCGGCCCCCACCGGACGACCCCAGCCGTCCACCGCTCCGTCACCCAGCCCCCACCGCACACCAGTGCGCCCGACTACACCACAACACCAGCCGCTGATCCGCTGCGCTTCGGAACAGGAGGTTCGCATCAATGCAGCGTCCGTCGTCGCTCGTCACACGCGGGTTACCAATTGCTGGGAGGCAGTCCGATGACGTCGTCCAGCTGTGCCGCCATGGCCGCCGCGGAGGCGCTGCCGCCGCCGTCGTCGGGCTCCTCCGCAATACCCTGGGCTCGCGGGGTGGGCAGGGAGAGGCCGGGGTGGCGCGGGTCAGTGGCGCGTCAGGCGGCGAGGCAGCGGCAGCGGCAGCGGCGGCGGCGGCAGGGCTACACGGGGCTGCTGCCGGCACGACATGCCCTGCGGCCCTGGGGCGCCCTCTCGTGCAGCGGGCTCGGGCGCAGGCAGCCCTCCGCGGCGCGTTGCACCGTTGCCGACCCCGGTGATGGCACCGGTGCACCCGCACGCCCGCATGCCCCGCACCCGTCCGCCCACACCGATCCAGGACCGCTGCACCGAGCCCGCCACCACCTGCCCACGGCTCAGCCGCGGCGCCCCGCTACCTTCCGCGTTGACGGTCTATCGTTTTGGGGGCGCCAAAACCCAGCCCCGGCCCCTAAGGTCCCGACCCCTGTACTTAAAACACCAGAATCCCGGCCCCTACCATATAATTGATAATGATTCGGTCCCCTGTGACCCCAGCCACGCGGCACCCCGTGGCTGCCTCGCAGACACCCTCCTCCTGCCGTGTCCCGACGCCCCTCGGCCCCTCGGCCCCTCAGCCACGCCGCCCGCCTCACCGGCGAATATCCTCGTGGCCCCGTGGTCGCGGGGCTGTACTCGTGGCCCTTGACCAGCGTGGCGGTCTTGTTAAGCGCGCCGCGCGCCAACAGCGAGCGCATCAGCGGGCTGCTGGGCGTGCTGGGGCCGGGCGAGGTGCCGCCGCCGCCGCCACCGGGGCCTCCCACGGGCGAGGCCATGCCGCTGGGCGTGGGGGGCTTGGCAGCGCCCTGTGGGAGTTGAGGGCAGTGAAGGTGGGGCGGGCGGGGGAGGATCAGGATGCAGCTGATTGGCGGGCAAGGCGCCGGGTGGCACGGGGCGGTGCGCCGGGGTCGGTGACGCAGCAGTCTGGGCCGTGAGCAGCCCTCGACCGCCGTGCTTGGCGCTGTGTTGTGCGGGAGCGAGTGCAGCTCCGTGCATGGGACCCCGTGCCAGCCTCCGCAAACCCCGATGTTTCGCCCCACGGGCCCAGCCCTTGCCGCCGCACACCCAAACACACAGACACGCACCAGCGCCCAGCCGCCCAGGGACGCCGCCACCGCCGCCGCCGACGCGGACAGGTGGTCACCGCCACCGCCGCCACCGCCGCCACCACCACCGCCGCCGCCGCCGCCGCCGTCGCCGCTGCGCTGCGGCGACTTGGAGGGCGGCGAGCGCGAGGGCGCGGGCGCGCCCACGCCGCCGCCCCGCCGGATGGAGGTCATGAGGTTCTCCTCCTGGTGGCCCATGGGACTGCTGGAGCCGGCGCCCAGGTCCGCATGCGTCGTACCGCTCAGCCGGCTCGTCCTGCGGTGTACGGCACACCCACACGTCATGTACGGCATGATAGTGTCCGTACCGGTACATCGGGCTAACGACTGGCTGCCCAACGAACACCCAGCGCCCACGTCGCCTCACCTGTTCATGGTGCCGCTGAGCGGCCGGCCCGACGCCGGCGACGCCGACGTCGGAGTGCCCCGGCCCGGCGACGGCACCTCGAGCTGCCGCGGCAGCGGCGGCCGGCCAGCGCCGCCGGCGCTGGCGGCGCGGTTGCGCGACGGGCTGCTCGACTCCAGGACGGATGTGAAGTCGGTGGACTGCAGGGGGCTGGGCAGGCCGGAGATGCCGTGGCCTTGGACCTCGGGCACGTCCTCGAAGTTCACCTCCTCCTGCGAGGCCGGCACGGCGCGCGAGCGGCGGAGCGGAAGCTGAGCGCGGGCGCTCCGGCCGTCAGGTCCGTGTCAGGCCCAGGCAGGCGCTGCGCCCAGCCGTCAAGGGCGCCCATCCCGCCATCACAGAGCGACCCTTGTCCCAGCAAGCCCCGAGGGGACCCACCTCGACCTCGGGCTGCGCCTTGGCCTTGCCGCCGCCGCGCCTCAGCGAGCTCATAAAGCGCCCCATGGCGCTGCCCTTGCTGGAGCGCGGCGTGCCGGGGGCGGAGGACTCTGCGGCGGGGCAAGCAGCGGCAGGCGAGGCGGTGACGGCGGCGAGGGCGGGGGAGGAGTCAGCAGCAGGCGGGAGTGGCGCGGCTGGGGGCAGCGCCAGGCGCAGGAGAGGCGGCGGCGAGCGACGTGGGGATCAACGGTCTGGGCCTCGGGGCGACACAAATGACTCCGCGGTACGCGGCCTGTGTGTGGGCAAACCCGTGTGCCGCACCTGCGCCCGTGTCGCCGCTGCCGCGTGCGGGAGACTTGAGGCTCGCGGCCATGCCGCTGCGGCCGCTGACGGCGCGGATGGCGCGCGGCGTGTTGGCGCCGCTGTTGGCGCCACTGACCGCCCCCGAGCCGGCGCCGTCGTCGTCAGCTGCGCCGCTGTTGCGGGGCGACTTGGGTGCTCCCCCCGCTGACAAGGACTTGGCTCGGGCGCTGCCGGAGGACACACAGCGCAGTCACGGGCGTCAGCGCTCTGCCGTACACGCGTGCTGCCGTACTGCCATGCCGTACGCGCGCATTGTCGTACCGTGTGAGGCTGCCTTTCAGCCGCTCCAACGCGCTGAGCTTGGCGGCGCTCTTGCCCGCCTTCTTGCCGGCGGCCTCTTCGCCCTCGCCTCCCTCCTCTCCCTCCTCGCCGCCGCCCTTGCCGCCGCCGGCCTTGGCCTTGGCGGCCGCGGCCGCGGCGGCGGCCTCGGGGGAGGTCGGGTTGGAGGCCGACTCGCGCACCGCCTGAGCCTGACGGGACGAACGTACAGCAGGACAAGCACAGCCACGGGCCACGTGTCACTAGGCGAGCCTTGCTGCCAAGGGCCAAGCGCCCGGCCCAGCTGGCTTGGAGGACCACCCAGCGCATCCTGCTGTGTGGCCCCACGACGGCGCGCTGACTCCCTCAAGCTCCGTTCCCTCGGCCCTGCACATGCATATGCACACGCCTGCTGCGACAACACGTTGGGCGGCTGCTCCAGGCATGTTATCATGAAACCAGGACTGTCACCATCAACGCCTTTCTTGCAGCCCACCATGCCATCTCGCTTCGCCCCTGCCTTCGGGCCCCACCCACCCACCAACACACACCTGCTGCGACACCACGTTGGACAGGTTCAGCAGCTTGGCCAGCAGCTTGGCCTTGGGGCCCTGCGGCGCCGGCGAGGGTCCGCCCTTCTTTCCCTTCTTGCCAGCCTGCGGGGACGAACGGCGCGACACAGGGCGACACAGGCGAGCAAGCACGTTATGGTTGAAGGCGCGGGGCGAGGATGCAGCCACGAGCCAGGCGCTGCGATGCCAGGCAAGGGTATGGGCGCGGACCGCTGCGGCCGCCCCCCAAACCAGGCGCAGGCCCGCAACCCCGGCGCGGCTCACCTTGCCCTTGCCCTTGCCTTTGCCCTTGCCGCCCGCGCTCGCCGCCTCCGAGTCCGTCGCGGCGGAGCCGCCGACGCTGGGCCTCGCGTCCGCCTCCTCGCCCAGCTCCATGCTGCTCTCCACCAAGCCGCCGGGGCCCCTGGCCTGGGGCTTGGAGCCGGCGCTGGCGCGCGCCCCCTCCTCGTCGTCGTCCTCGCCCACCTCTTGCACGTCCAGGCGCTCGGCCCCGGCCGAGCCCGCCGCCTCGCGGCGCAGCTTCTGCTCCACCTCCGCCTCGTCCAGCATCTGGCTCTTGCGACGCCCCAGCAGCTTGCCGAAGAGGCCGCCCGCCGGCTTCTTTGCCTTGGCGCTGGAGCCGCTCGCGGCGGCGGAGCTGCCGGCGCCGCCGGCGCTGGAGCGCGGCGTCTCCACGTACTCCAGGTCGCCCTCCTCCTCGAGCGCCTCCGGCGGCGCGTCTTCCAGCACTTGCGATGGCCTCGTCAGGCGCTCCTTGGAGGCCAAGTCCACCGACGGCCGCGGCGATGGCTTGGCGGAGCCGGGCTTGCCGCCGGCCTTGCCACCGCCGCTGCCGCTGGCCCGCTCCGGCCCCGCCTCCTCGCCGCCGTCGGCCTTGCCTTTGCCCTTTGTCTTGGCGGCGGCGGCGCCGCTGCCCCCCTCCTCGCCGCCGCCGGCCTCCTTGTCTGACTTGGCACCGGCTTCTTTGGCCGCCTTGGCCGCCGCTTTGGCGGCCTTGGCAGCCTCCTTGGCCGCCGCCTTGGCCTCAGCCGCAGAGGCCTTGGCGCCGGCCTTGGCCTCGTCACCCTTGGCGCGCAACCCCGCCTTCGCCCGCCGCCACCAGCCGCCGCTCGACTTGGTGGGAGAGGCCTCGCCGCCCTCCCCCTCGTCCGAATCCTTCTCCGCAGCGTCCTCCTCCGCCAGCTCCTCCTCTGGTGCAGCCTCGTCGTCGCCGCCGTCCATGGCAGCGCCCTTGGCCTTCTTTTCCTTCTTCTCCTTCTTCTTCGACGCCTTGCCCTCTTTCTCCTCCTTGGCCTTGGCCTTGTCTTTCGACTTGGCTTCAGCCTTGCCCTTGCCTCTGAAGAGGCTTGAAAGGAAGCGCTTCCCGCCGCCGGTGGACTTGCCGCCAGGGGCCTCTTCCTCCGCCTCCTCCTCGCCCTCTCCCTCCGCCTTTGACCCCACATCCTCCTCCTCCTCCGCTTTCTCCTCTGGCTCCTCCTCGTCACTTGCGATCATCTCCGGCTCGCCGTCCTCGCCCCCAGCGCCGCCGGCGCCCTCCTCCCCGGCCTTGGCCTCCGCCTTGCCCTTCTTCGCCTTCTTAGACTCCTTGGCGCCGCCCTCCTCCGCTGAGCCCGCCTTGCCCTTGCCCTTGCCGTCGGCCTTGGCTCCACCCTCACCCTTCTTGGCGCCCTTCTTCTTCCAGAAGTTAAGCTTGCTCGCCAGCCGCCGCTGCTTGCCCTCCGCCGCCGCGCCTTCGGCGCCCTCCTCGCCCTCGCCGGCCTCCTCCTCTGCGCGCGAGCCCTTGTCGTCGTCAGAGCCGGCCTCCTCGCTGCTGCCGCCGCCGTCCTCGCCGCCGCTGCCCTTGGCCTTGGCCTTCGCCTTGGCCTTGGCTTTGGCCGCCACCTTCTTGGCCTTCTTGGCGGCCTTCTTCGCCGCCTTGGCCGCCTTGGCCTCCGCCTTGGCTTTGGCCTTCGCCTTCGCCTTTTCCTTCTTCGACAGCTTGGCGTCGGCCTTCGTGCCACCCTCGCCCTCGCCCGACTCCGCGTCGCTGCTCTCCGCCGCCGAGCCGGCGCCACCCCCGCCGTCCTCGTCTTCGTCCCGGTCGGAGGCCTCTGATGAGCTTGGCGTCGCAACCGGCGACTTTCGTAGCATCCTCCGAAACACGTTGCGGGTCTTGTGCGACGCCTTGCCTTTGCTCATGGCCTTCTCCTTCTCCTTCTTCTCCTTCTCTTTTTCCTTCTCCTTTTGCTTCTTCTCCTTCTCCTTTTCCTTCGCCTTCGCCTTGGCCTTGGCTTCGGCCTTGCTCTTGGCCTTGGCCTTGGCTGGGCTCTCCTCGTCGCCGCTGGCCGCACTGCTGGCGGCGCTGTCCTCCGCAGAGCCGTCCTCAGCACCGCTGCTGGCGTCGCCCTCGGCGTCGCCAGCTTTGCGGCCGGACCGCTCCCCACGACGGCTCTTCTTCTTATTCGACTTGCGCTTGCCATCCTCGCCGCCGGTGTTGGCGACGGCACCGCCCTCCGCAGCCTCATCCCCACTGCCGCCAGCCGCAGCGGCAGCGGCAGCGGCAGCGGCAGCGGCAGCGGCAGCGCGCTCCTTGCCCTCCTTGCCCTCCACATCCTCTGCGCCGCTGCCGCCGCCCTCCTCCTCGCCGCCGGCCTCCTTGGCGGGCTTGTGCTTCTTGTCATGCTTGTGCTTGTGCTTGTCCCGGTGCCTGTGCCGGCCGCCGCCCTCCTCGTCTTCGCCCTCCCCGCTCTCGGCCGCTTCCGAGCCACTGCCCTCACCGCTGCGCCGCCGCCCGCCCCTCCGACGGTGCCGGTGACGGTTGTGGCGGCGGTGACGGCCGGCCCCCCTGTCGGAGTCTCTACTTCCGTCGGCGCCGTCGTGCGAGACCGCAGCTTCATCCTCGTCCTCCCCCGCGGTCGCCTCGTCGTCGCTGCGCTCGTCACCACCGCCGCCGGCCTTGGCCGCCCGCTTGCGGTCCCGGGCGCTCCTGCCGCCGCCCTCCTTGCCCTCCGCACCGGAGCCACCGCCTCGCGCACCGCGCCGCCGCCGCCGCCGCCGGCTGTGGCTCCGGCTCCGGCTGCGGCTGTGGCTCTTGCTGCGACTACGGCTGCCGCGCCCGCGGCTGTGCGTCTTCTTCCGCCGCCGCCGTCGCCCGTCCTCATCGCCGCTGCCCTCGCTGCCGCTGCTGTCGCTGCCGCTGCTGCGGTCGCTGCCGCTGCCGCTGCTCGCTGTCTCGAACGCCTCGCTGTCGCCTCGCATCCGGTGCCACCAGCGCACCGGGTTGAGGCGCCGAAGCATGCGTCGGACCATCTTCTCCGCGCCACGCGGCCGCTTCGCGCCGCCGCCGGTGCTCGTGCTGCTCGTACCGCTGCCATACGAATCCGCATCCGAGTCGGAATCCGTACGGCCGAGGTACGATGAGCTTGCGTCGGACGCGCTCACGCTCGTGATCGTCGCGAGCCCGGTCGTCTGCGCGGCGCCGGCTTGTGTGCGGCGGTCACGAACGTAGGTCACGGCGACCTCGCAGCTCTCCAGGTCCACGACGAATACGGGCGCCAGTACGGACCCCATGCGCCGCCTGTCGGAGCGGGACATGAAAGATAGCGGCTGCTGCGCGCCCTCCACCGGCTCCGGGTTGGGTACGAACGCCACCTGCCGTATCCTGCCGTACACGTCCGTGATGTACGTGACGCCGCTGGGATGCTGATACTCGAACGGCCGCGGCGGCGGCGGCGGCGGCGGCGGCGGCGGAGGGCTGGCGGCTTGCGTCGGTGGCGGCGGCGGCAGAAGCGCCGGCAGCTGCCGCCCCTGCAGCAGCCGCGCCATCGCCTCCTCGCGAGCGATGTACGAAGCCTGCCATACGGCAGCGTACGGCACATGCTGCAGTGCCAGTGGCGG